>PVJC01002007.1:0-85058 GCA_004026665.1 Murina feae | reverse complement strand
GGTTTGAGCAATTCCAAAACTTAGTTGCAGGGAGGGAACCAGGTTGAAAAGAACAAACAGAGAAACACTTTTACACCAGCAAGTACTACGTTTACATAAAAACAGCGGAGTTTCAGAAAACCATTCAGTAAACCAAATAGACCAGTTAAATCTCCATAAAACACAGAAACAGTAAATCTCCAACTCCGTGGAACTGAGCAACCATCTCATTTCAGACCCTAGAGAGGCAAGCCCTTCTCTCTAGTCTGAAATCCTGGAGGGGAATTCCCGTCCCTCCCATCTTAATTCGTGGAGAGGCACGTCTCATCTCTCCCAATTCGTGGAAGGCTATTCCGATCCTTCCTGGGAAGCGTGGGGCGTCCCCCACCAGCTTCCCGCCTGTAACCTATTGACCAACACGTCTGCTTAGGTTCTTTCAGGCTTAAACCATTCCAAAAATGAGCTCACACAAACCACAAAAAGACAGACAGACACAAGACAGACAAGACACATACCACGGTCAATCACGCTCTCCGGTTCGGGGGTCCCTCGGAGGTCTTGGGGGATCCCGGATGGGCCCCCAAATGTTGTACCCAGAAGTAGTGGCCCCCAAAGACTACGAGTGAGCCCCAAAACCGCTACAAGAACATGAGAGCTTTATTATACAAGTTAACTTGGACTCCCCACTTGCCCACCGCACAATGGCGCGACAGGGGAGGGAGTGCCCGTTTCAGGCAAAACCAAAGGATTTATAGGGCCGGAAGTAGTGGGTGGGGTAACGCGTGTGGCCCCTGTTGATTGGTCAAGGGAAGGTCCTTAGCTGGGCATTTCCTCTGCATCCCTATTGGCAGATCTTCACTCTCGCACCGCCCTTCCGCCCTTACAGAAGAAAGAAAAGCAGGGAAATACCTGAGATCGGATAAAAAGTAAAACAAGACACATATTTCTCTTACATTGTTTGTAAAACACGTACCGTATTTGGAATACTATTGGGAATAAAGTAAATAGTTTTTTCAAAATGAAAAAAAAAAGAAAAAGAAATGGCCCTGGTCAGTGTGGTGTGGTTGGTTGGCTGGGGTCATCCTGTGCACAGAAAGGTTGCTGGTTCGATTCTGAATCAGAGCACATGCCCAGGTTGTGAGCTCAATCCCTGATAGGGGGTGTCCAGGAGACAGCTGGTCATCTCTCTCCTTCTTCCTCTCTCTCTAAACATTTATAAACTATTCTTAAAAAAAAAGAGAGGATATTTTCCCTCCCTATGCCTAACCTGTATGTTCACCTACCCTCCCCATGCCTGCCCTTGGCATTCTTACTGTACCCTATGTATTTTTTTAAGATAATAATTACATTAATGGCACACAGAGGTGGATCCGGGGAACAATATAACAATGAGGGGTTCTGTGGTTCTGTGTGCTGATACAGTAGGTGTGCCAGGAGGGGTCTGGAAAGGAAGATTACTCTGACATTTAAAGGGCATGTTATCTTAGATGCAAAAGACAATAGACTTGGGTAAAGATGACCTCTGTCTAGTCAGGCCCAGGACGGGACTACCTGCCATGACTCGCTTTCACTTAGGACTTTTTATGTTCAGACCATCCTATGTGGTTGCTTTCTGTCTTTGAGTTTGGAAGGCCCTCCATGTAGGCCGCACCATTTCATCCGCACCTTCAACAGCCAGGAAGGCTGCTGGAGACCAGTCGTTGTCACTCAGTAGAGAAATGTGCCTGAAGGCTGGCCGACCTTAATTGCCCTGAATAGTGGGGGAGCTATTCACCCATCATTTAGATGGAGACATTGATAGTTAAAGCAGCCCTCCACCTCTGTTACTGATATGTAAATTCTTCTTGTTGTCTCTTTATTGTTGGTATTTCCTGCCCTTAGAATAAGGAAGTGGTTGCTTTCCCCATTGCCTTAATAAAAGCTTTGAGCAAGACCAGAGTAGTGGGCAATGTTACCCACTAGAGGGAAAGATGCCACGCCTGGTCCCCATTATTCCAAATTGATTTTCTTCTAGTCCCTCTCTCTTCATTTTGTGTGCTGCCTCCTCCAGAACTCAAACCCTGAACAGAAACCCTGAATCACGAGGGACATCTAAGGGGCTCCCACAGAAGGCAGTGGACAGGTTATAACGCCTGTGTCGGCAAGTCCTGGCGTGATGTTCCAGGAGTCCTCCTACTTCAACAGTAAGAGCTGGACTGGCCCGCTAGGGTATCTTATCTCTCACCAGATGGGTAAGGGTGGTCACTGGGAGAACAGATCTGATAAGAACTGTGAACACCTGCTGCTTTGGCCCAATTAACCATAAATCATGCCTGCTCAAAACCAGCCTGACATTTTTTTTTTTTTTTTGCCTGGCGTAATTTAAGTGGATGAAATTGCCACTTAAGTTAAATCCAGTTTCATCTTACAAGAAATGTGTGATTTTATAGGAAGAAATACTTGAAATTCAAGGCTGTGCAAACCTCTAGCCATCACCAGCCCTGAAAGAAAACTGTTGGTTTGTTCCTGGATGCTGAGGGCAGCTGCAGCAATTGCAGGTCCAACAAAAGCCTGGCTTTGTCATTGCCAAGGTCATTCCCTGCCCCTCCCTGGTTTCTCGCTGTCCCGGGCTGCAGGCTGAGGGAGGCACCTCAGACTCGCATTTCCTTTCTCCCTTGGCACAAAAGGTCCATGTTGTTCCTTTTCCCCTTTGCCTTTTCTCCCTGGGCAGGGTTTTCAACTCCACCATGATACTGTTTTCTCACTAGCCCACACCTTAATTTTTAATGTCCAGCAGCAGGTCCCTTCCAGGTTTTTGCTCTTATCTTTCCTTTTCCACAATTTTCCAATTTGCAATTGTGCCATTTTCTTCATCATCACCATTTTATGATTTTTTTCATTCATTGTGGGTTTTGGGGGGGATGCTGTAAGTCTTACATATGCTTGAAGCTCTTTCCCAAATTGATGAACCCACCGTGGCCCTACAAGCAAGTTTAACAGCTGCCCCTGGCCTTTCATCTCTTAGAACTCCATGGGGCAGGCGTGGGGGTAGGGGGAGGGGAGAAGGTAACTGTCCTGTTGCCATGTCAACTAGCAACCTGCTGAGTCAGCTAATGCAGGATGTGCTTGCTGTGGGCTGGGCTCTGGCCCAGCCAGCAGACCCTCCCTCAGCATTACAGAAACAACTCTGTAAGGTACCCTCCAAGTCCCAGCAGTTACTGACCACCTAGCTCTCTGTGGTCACCTGTCTTGGCAGTAACTTAGGAAGTTTATGTCTGCTGAGGGTCCACAGAAAATTAAGTATTTTCTCTGCAAAGAAATCGGTCTTCATTCTGTCCTCAGGATAGGTTTATTTGAGAAACAAGAAAGGCCCTGGCCAGTGTGATTCAGCTGGTTGGAACGTCATCCCTATACCAGAAGGTGGCCATTTCAGCTCCTGGTCAGGCACATACGCAGATTGAGGGTTCGATCCCCAGGCAGGACACATGCTGGAGGCAACCAGTGGATGTTTCTCTTTTTCTCTTTCTTTTTCTTTCTCTCTCTCTCTCCCTCCTCCTTCTTCGTCTCTCTCTAAAAATCAATTTTAAAAAATCCAATACTGAAAATCAAGAATGAATGTCTTAAGCCAAAATGACCATCCTCCCTTGGTCTTGGTAGCTGGGAGCAGAACAGAGAAAAGAACTGAGAAACTGGAGTGGGGGGGGGGGGGGACGGGGGATCAGAGAGATTGTGTATCTCGTTTGCAGAGGCAGTTTTTATTGTGTTTTTAACATCTTGCCATTCTTCAGCTATGAGTAGGGAAGGGTTCCTATGACAGTCCTGAGGAATTTCTCTCCTGGATGCTTCTCTATAAACTAGCTTGAACACAACATGGAGGGATCCACAATCATTTATAAACCACCTTGTAACAAAAGATCTCTGGCCCTAGTCTCCTAGAGAGCCAACTCCCCGAGGCAGGGGGAGCTGGGGCGGGGGACTGGCTGTCTGAGCTGCCACTCCTGTGCTGGTCCTGCGTGTGACCTCAGCTGCAGAAGCAGCCGGCAGTCTGACATTAAAGAGAAAACCCTATTGATCGGCGGTTGGCTGAGCACTCACATGCATGAAGTAAAAAAGGGCTTATTCTTTGCCTGTGTGACTTTGCTGCTAATGATGCTGATATTAATAGCCATGCTCAAACGGAAATTCAGTGTCCTCACAGGCTGCAAATGGAAGAAGTAGCCCCTGGAGATGGGTGGGTGTGACGCAGTTCGTCTGCCTGGGGGCGCGTAAAGCCAGCTCAGCCCATGGCATCTGCTGACTGCAACCAGGAGGAGGCCCTGAGCTCTAACAGATTTCAATTTCAGATTTAAGTCTGCAACTTCCTCACAGTGAATTTGGAAAATTCATCGGATTTTCTTTAGCTTCAATGTTCTTTCATCTAGAAAATGAGAATCTGAGGAGGACAAAGCATATATATAAAGGTTCTGAGAGACAAACACTGGCTAGAGTGTTCAAATTTCCCTCATTTGGTGCCTAATAATAATAATAATAATAATAATAAATAATGGCATATTTCCTGCGAGCCAGGCAAACTCGCAGAAGCCAGGTTTGATTCTTGCTGTCCAGCTGCTACAAGCCCTTTTCCATGTCTTCTGACTCTTTAGCATTTCCCACTCCCTCCTCACGCGCTGCCCCTCCTCAGTTCAAGAAGAAACTGGGGTCGCCCTTGGCTTTCAAGGATTCACTATTGGCCACGTGGAAGCTCTTCGTTGATGATGCTGAAGTGCCAGAGAGGAACCATATGTGACTTTGCTGGAGCTGCAATTGGAGCCTCCTTGAGCACAGCTGTGAGTGCTCTCAGGGCCTCTCGGCCCTCGGCCACCCTCCTGCCACCGAGTGCTCCAGAGAACCTTGGGATAGGTGTCATAGCCCACTTCTCAGAGGAGGACATTCATGACCAAGGCCCAGACTCCTGTGTTTCTTTGAGTCCCAGCTCAAAGGAACATCGGCAGTGCTTCCCTTCTTCCCTAATCCCACGTCCTATTTCCCACCCCAAGGCTGATTTCAGTACTTAGCGCTCCTCTGAAAGCATTTTTCTCCATCTACTCTGCACAGCTCTTCCTGCCTGCCTTCTGCCAATGCAGACGAGCTTCGCAGTTTTGCATAGCCTACAAATGGATGCACAAGGTGTCCTGCTGTTGGACTTTTGCAAGACTGGCTTCATTTCTATCAGCTTTGGCGCTGGAAATTGGTGAACTCCCCACTCCTGGAGTTTTACCTGCTTGTAGAGACAGTCATGAGCGACTTCTGGAAAGAGAAGACCTGTGGGGAAAACACTTTCCTACCAAATCCCTGATGGGAACTATATATACTCAGATGGGTCTCTGAGCTTGGCCTTCTGGCGTCGCAGATTCTCTATGGCTTCCTGGATGATTCTCTTTGATATTGTGAGACCTGTGAACTCCATATGTGAACTCCAAACCACATAAAGTTGGTTAATCAGGGTCATTACAAAGTGATGGTAATTCCCTCCCTTTGCAAAATGAGTCACTACCAGGTTACAGTAAATTTTTAAAAATATATTTTTGATTTCAGAGAGGAAGGGAGGAGAGAGAGAGACGGAAACATCAACGATGAGAAAGAATCATTGATCACCTACCTCCTGCATGCCCCCTAATGGTATCAAGCCCGCAACCCTGGCATGTGCCCTTGACCGCAATCAAACCCAGGGCCCTTCAGTCCACAGCTGAAGCTCTACCCACTGAAGCCAAACCAGCTAGGGCAGCTTACTTAATTTGAAGTTCTAATTGGCTTTAAGCGATTCGTCAATCTGTGAGTTTTTTCTTTAACACGATGTGCTTGTGTTTACTTGTGTGTTCCTGTGTGGGGGTATAGAAGAATACATAGATAACCTTTAAACCACAAATTTACAAGTTATTGGAGATTCCTATCTACACTAATAAAAGAGAAACATGCAAACTGGAGTCACTCTGCTAAGCCCACCAGCCAAACAGAGCGACTATGCAAATTAACCCAACAAGGATGGCGGTTAATTTGCATACACAGAGTGAAGACTGAAGACCCTGAAGATGGCAGCGGCCATGGAGCGGGAGCGAGCAGGAGGGTTGGGTTGCTCCCAGCGATGGAGGAAGCCAAGCTTCCCACAGGCCCTGGGCTCTGCTCAAGGAGCTGGGGGCTGGGTTGCTGGAGGTGACTCAGGCTTCCAGCCAGCCCTGGCGTCTGCGCAAGGAGCTGGAGAAATTAAAAAAAAAAAAAAAAAAGAGGGGCTGGGAGCAGCAGGAGAGGAGAAGCCAAGCCTCACTGCTGCAGCCAGACCAAAGACCTGGGCCCCAGGTGCCAGGTGGAAAGCTGGTGCCAGCAGCCAGGGGAAGGAAGGCCTGTTGTGTGAATCTTCGTGCAATGAGCCACTAGTTTCTTTATAATTCTGAGATAAAGAGAAATCTTTATAACCATTCCAACTTCATTATCATATTGTAACTTGAGAACTTAGCATTAATTGCTACACAAAAAGCAAATGTAACTCAGTTGTGAAAACACAAATTACACTGTTGGGTGCCTCTTTTTGCCTATTAACACAAATTGAATAACAAATGGAGAATAATCCACCTTGCCAAGGATGATATTGACTGGAGGGAGGGTTAGGGAGGTAGAACAGATTAGAATATGGTCTGCAGTTCTCAATGACTGCCGGAGGTCACTTTACTAGTTAAGAGGGTTAGTTCATTACTCAGGCTCATTTTTATTTTTACTTCCTTCTCTCTGTGATTTTACCCAGGAAAACGGCACCAGCTGTCACCTAGGAAACTGGTTCTCATCTGGCTGGTGGAGATTGGAGACAGCGCCCTTTCTGGATACAAATCTGCATTTGCAGCTGGTCTCCGGATGACCTCTCTGAGGACGGAAGGCTAATCCGATCTGGCTAGCGAAGGAGGGTGCTGCGGCCCTGCCTCAGCCGGAGCTTGTTTAAACTGTTAAACACACCCACTTCTTCCCGTTTAGAGGAGGCTGCAAAGTATTTTTGTTTTGAAAGTGATTTAAGAAATAATAATAATGCGGCCTCTGGCTTGTAACTGTGCAGGCCCGTGGTTTCTAACTTGAGTCACCTTTCTTTTCACCACTTTCCCAGAGAGCCTACAGATTAGCGTGGAACCCGAGCCTGGACCAGATGAAGACAAAGACTCGGGATTCCCAGTGAGCTATGTTAATTTTTCAAAGGGCGAGCGCGAGATGTGCTGGGACAATGGGGTTCCCGCTGCTTTTGTCAGCAGGGTAAGTCTTCTTTCTCTGCCCCATTGTGTGCCAGTTGGCTCAGCGACTTCTGGGGAGAAACCGAGCCCCAGCTGTATGCAAAGTGCGGGTCCCCAGGGGGGCGCTGAGCGCATTATTTCTCCAGCACTAGTTTCCTGGACTTCTCTTACCTAATAACAACAGGTAACTCGTTTAGCTACCAGGAGCTATGGAAGCACTTTGTATGCATGAGATCCTTTCATTCTTACAACAGCAGACGGGATGGGCACTGTTCTGTCCTGATTGTAGACCTGGGAACCCGCAGGTGCAGAAGGGTCAGGGTTTGCCCGGCCCCAGAGCGAGTGGTGGCCAGCGAAGGGCGCAGCTGGCTCCTCCACCCTCAGCGCCCCGCCCTGGACTCAGCAGCCAGGGTGTGACGAGGGTGTGAGGAGGCGGGAAAGGGGTGTCAAAGATCTGGACCGCAGGTGCCGGAGCCCAGCTGCCACCCGTCAGTCTGGCTCTAACGCAACACAGCTGGGGTGAGCTCGCCATCCCCGGCTGTCTAGCGTGACCAGGGCTTGAAGGAAGAAATGCACCCTCTGCACTCCGCACTCCCGGTCCTCTGTTGACAGTCTCACTGTGCGCAAGGCCAAGGGCAGCCCCGGCCCCTGTGAAAAGACACTTGTCTAAAGAGAGGCTTTTTAAAATAAATATACACTTGTTAATGACCTTTTTATTCCAAAACTTTTATTTTTAATTTAGTTTTCATTGAGATATAATCCTATATAATAAAAGCCTAATATGCCAAGTGTTTGTTCCACCAATCAAAACGTAATATGTTAATGATATGCTAAGGCCACTCAACTGCTTGCTATGATGTGCACTGACCACCAGGGGGCAGACACTCCAACTGGTAGGTTATCTTGCTCCTGGGGTCTGGCCAATCGGGACTGAGCAAGATGGGCTGGACACACCCTGGAGCCCTCCCGTGGTCCTTCTCCAGCTGGCAAGCTTCTCGCACCCTGATTGTGCACTGGGGGGGTCCCTTGACATGGTCTATGCCCTTTCGAAATCCAGGACACCTTGGGGGATGTCGGAGAGCCAGTTTTGGCCTAATCCCACAGGCTAAGCCAAGGGACCCCACTGGTACATGAATTCGTGCACCAGGCCTCTAGTTGATATATAACATTCTCTTAGTACCAGGTGGACAACATAATGATTCAGTATTTGTACATACTGCAAAATGATCACCACAATACGTCTAGTTAACATCCAATATAAATACTATAAATATTTTTTTCTTGTGATGAAACTCTTTTTTTTTTTTTGCAGTAAAAATAGTATTTTATTACTCTCTCTCCCTCCCTCCTAGCGCCCTAACAACCCCCAGAACATTTTTTCTCTTTCATTTCCACAGAATCATTACAATCATAAAAAAATAAGTTTCAGAGGCTGGGATTTTTGGCAGGCAAGGGGGTGGGCAGTATGGGTAAAAACAGTCAAATCATAATCAGAATTTTCAAAATAGGTTCTCTACTTAGTCATCATCTTCTCCCTCACCTTCAGGTTTTCATTTTCGCTTCTGACCCTTTCTTCTTCACTAAGATCTTCATCTTCCTCATAGTCTACTTCCCAGTGGTTATAACCTTCGTCATCCTCCTCTTCCTCTCCATTCATATCCTCCTCTTCATCTTCCTCCTCCTTGTCCTCATCCTCCTGGTCTTCTGCTACCTGAACATCCTCATCATACTTTTCTTTAAAAAAATATATATATATGTTTTTATTTTGTTTTTATTTATTTATTTTTTTAGAGAGAGGGGAAGGGAGAGGGGAAGAGAGATAGAAATATTGTTGAGAGAGAAACATAAATCAGCTGCCTTCTGCACATACCCCACTGGAAAACGAACTTGCAACCCAGCCATGTGCCCTGACCAGGAATCAAACTGGTGACCTCTTGATTTATGGGTTGATGCTCAACCATTGAGCCACAGCAGCTAGGCACGCATCACATTCTTCCTCATCTTTATTCTCCTCATTATCCAGGCCCACAACATAGTCCTAGTTGGGGGTCTCCTTGTCTTCCTGGTCTCTACAGAGGCTCCCACACTGGCAGAATTCAATCAATAAATCCCAAACCCATTATCTTGAAATTTAGGACTTTGAAGGCTCAACCAGTTCCACTCCCTTCTCATGATGAGAACTTTTAAGATTTACTCTCTTGCCCTAGCTGGTTTGGCTCCTCTTAGTAGTTTTAAAATACGCAATACATAGTCACCATGCTATGCCTTACATCCCATGACTTATTTGTATTACAATTAGAAGTTTCAAGTTTGTACCTTTTTTATTTTGAGCCTCATCCAAGGATGCTTTACTGATTTTTAGAGGAAGAGAAACAACAATGTGAGAGAAACACTGATCGGTGGCCCAACTGGAGACCAAACTTGCCCCCCAGGTACATGCTCTGACCAGGAATGAAACCTGAGACCCTTCAGTGCCCAGGACACCACCCCAACAAGCTGAGCCTTAGCCATCTTTGGGTGGTTACAGTTTTAATCCAGAAAGTATTAGTGATAATGTTCTCAACTTTAATGATGTGAGAAAAGAGGGCTAAATTCTTACAATCATAAATGAAAAATACGAGTGTTGTCAGTTTCTCCAGCTGATATAAAATAGGATGTGAAATGTTTCCTTATATTAGCAATTGGTTAAATTTCATGATTACAAATATTTAACTTATGAAATGTTTTAGTCCTTATTTGCACAATTGCCATTTTTTTCCTTTGTAAAGGGAAAGGGAAATTTACAAAAAAAAAAAATCTCAATTCTGGAGATGTAAATTTTCATTGTCCCTTGAAATTCTGGAAGTGGAACTCAATAGCCAATGTTCCCTTTTTCTTTAGGAATTTCTCAGAAATTTCTTAGAAAAGAGGACTCCTTAATGAGAGCCTGAATTTGTATTTATAAGTAAATGGAAAATAGCAAGATGTGGTGAAAAGAAACTTGCACAGAGCTAGGGAGACTGGTTGAATTATAATGTTCAAATATATATTTACTTTAACGATTTTTAAAATTTAAAATAATAAAATATATACAATTAAAAGTGATGTTACTTTCAGGGGGACAGGGGCGAGGTTTACGAATGGTTAAACCTCTCTTTTATCTTTTAAAAAAACATATTTTTATTGATTTGAGAGAGGAAGGAAGAGGAAGAGAGAGAAACCTCAATGAGAGAGAGCGATGGGTCAGCTGCCTCCTGCATGCCCTCTACTGAGGATTGAGCCTGGGCCCCAGGCATGTGCCCTGCCCAGGAGTAGAACCAGGGATTTCTCAGTGCCTGGGACAATGCTCAACCAACAGAGACACACTGACCAGAGCTCTCTCATCTTTAAATTGTTGGGGCCACAAATGATGTACAAAATATTTAAAAATTTTTTCTATAATTTAATGAGTTTGTAAACTATTAAAAGGTAGATTTACATATGAGACTTATTTCCTGTTTAAGATGTCAGACTAGAAGCTCTTGCTCCTCCTCTCTGGAGCCCCCAGTGGCGAGTCCAAGAAGCTAGGACAGGGCTGGGGTTGAAGGGGAGAGCAGTTTAGCAGGAAAGGAATGTTGCAGCTTGATCTGGACCAGCGGTTCTCACAGTGTCACAGTATGGCTGCTGGACCAGCAGCAGCAGCACCTGAGATCATGTTAGAAATGCAGGTTCTCAGCAGATCTGCTCAATCAGAAACTCAGGGGAAGGGACCCAGCAATCAGCGTTAAAACACATGCTCTGGGAGGGTTCCGGTGCACACTAAGGTTTGAGAACCACAGCCCAGAGTTCCAAAGGGAAAATTATTTTAAAATGAAGAGGGCTCTATGCGTATCTCCACATGCCAGTTCAAAGCAGAAATAAATAAAAGGAAACATGACAGGAAAAAAACGTTGGATAAAAGCTTTTCTTCCTAAAATGTATGAGAAGATAAATGGGAAGGGGCGGGCACTGCACTGCAAGTAAGCAAATGTCATTTATAACTGGTGGGTGAAATATTATTGTCCATAACTTGATCAAACAATTTGAAAAATTATAGCTAATCCAAAAAAGAAAGTGCTCTTTTCTAGTTAGAACTTTTCACTTTGCAGTTTTTCTTGTCTAAATTCTTTTAGGAGTCACTGGTGTAAATATTGGGAACTATAGTAAGTATAAACACATGAAATATATCTTCATGACTTTTTTCCTCCCAAAACGATATGATGAAAACAATAGTCGGAATACTGCCCCGCAAAAAATAACATCAGTCACTATGACCTTACGGTGCCTAGTTAGTGATATGTGGCAAATAACAATAGTTTACTCATCTCTAAAAACTTGAAAAAGATGATTTTTTTTTTTTTTTACTCTCAGGAAATAATAAATGCTAAACCAATGTACTGTTTACTATACTACAGGTAAAAATACAAGTACTCTCTGGCCAGTGTGGCTCAGTGGTTGAGCATTGATTTATGAACCCAGGTCAGGGCACATGCCCTGGGTCCAGGCTCCATCCCCAGTAGGGGGTATGCAGAAGACAGCCACTCAAAGGTTCTCTCTCATCATTGATGTTTCTATCCCTCTCAAACTCTCTCTCCCTCTCTGAAATCAATAAAATATATTTTTAAGAAATGCAAGTAATGCCCTAACTGGTTTGGCTCAGTGGATAGAGCGTTGGGCTGCGGACTCAAGGGTCCCAGGTTCAATTCTGGTCAAGGGCATGTACCTTGGTTGCAGGCACATCCCCAGTAGGGAGTGTGCAGGAGGCAGCTGATTGATGTTTCTCTCTCATCGGTGTTTCTAACTCTCTATCCCTCTCCCTTCCTCTCTGTAAAAAAATCAATAAAACATATTTTTAAAAAAAGAAAGAAATGCAAGTACTTTGAAGTTAAAATAAACCAGGTTGCCTGTTCCCACAGAGCCTGCCCTCTGCCATGGCAAACAGACTCCTGAGGCTAGAGATACACTGAGGACAGGAACTTTCAGGGTGTTGTCATCCCTCCAACATTGCCTTGCCCAAGACACATAGTGAGGGGCTGCAAGTGCACACAGTGGGACAAGAATGTCCTGTGTGACCTTATACTGTGGCACTGAATCCCCATGTAGCATTTTGACCCATGTTATGATGGGTCAATAAAAACATGCTTTGTGTTAACAGAAAGCCCTAAAAATATTGGTAAAATTTAAGTTCACAAACAAATAGAAGAAAGAAGGGGAGGGGAGCGGAGGGATGCACAGAATAGGAAAGCATCTCCCTGAAGTGAACCTGCCAGCAGGGACTGAAGTCAGCCCCACACCTCTTTAAACCCTTCATGCTAATTCATAAAAGCCATTGTCTCTGTTGGAATTACAAGTGTTTCCACCCTCCAGCCCCTCCCAAATTGGCACCAAATAACACATATGTGGATTAAGTGCACACATACAATCAAGCATTTGGATCACAGTTAACAATATGGTTTAGACCCTTGAGATCAAGGTACAATTTTACACATCCACAACATTTGCCACCTTTTCTGGGGAAAAAAACAAAACTTTGACAAATGGTCAGCACTGCTCTGGAGTGTGAAAAAGGAGAGGTGTGTGATGATTTCCTGGTGTCCTGAGCTCTCAGACCTGAAGATTACCTCTCCAGGAGGGAGGGGTCTGGAGAGGGGCTGAGAATGTGCCCTAGCTCTGAGAGGATGCTAGTTGTGCAGCTTGTAAAGGGCTGATCATGGGTTCAGAAGACCTTCTGACCTAGCTATCCTGCGGGACAGTTAACCAGAAACCTCTACCCGATGCCCTAAACGCCTGGCGAATTTGCAGGAAGTAGAATGAGGTGAAGAAAAACTAATCTTACTGAGTGTTTACTGTGTGTCTGGCCAGGGTTTTACACAGGTAGTCCTATGTATGACAAAGTGATGCGGTAGAATGTATGTGGTCTACTCCGCACGTAGCTGAATGACACCCATCTGTCACTGCCTCCCCACCTGACTCCTCTTTCAGGGATGCCGGGCTGGCCTCTGCACCTGCCGCTGACGGCTGCTCTCCAGTGGGTCAGGGGCAGACACCTGGCCCAAGCTGGTCAATCAGCATTTTTCTCCGGGGAGTTCTGGAACACAGGTAGTGAGAAAAGGAGGGAGCTGTGGGGAACAGAACAGAAACCTCACATGGATCACACATGGCCCCAGCCATCCCTGCAGGAGATCAACCCACATGCAGAGAAAGTCCTGGTGAGAAGAAAAGCCACAAGACAGATAGCCTGCAGGGAAAAGGGGAGACAAGGACTCCATTGCTGTGGAGAAGGCAGACCTCTCTGATTTTCTAGTGCCATTGGCACAACCCCATTTCCTTTTTTAGAGGCGGGAGGGAGTAGATATTGAAGCCTTATTAAAACCACCTTTTATTTATATTAAGTGGCTTGCATTCCTGGTGAAAAGAATATGCAGCATGTCCTCAAAAAATGTCTTTTTCTTTAATTTAGTTTTGTTTTATTGTTAATAAGATACCATGGGAACTTTTGTTTATATCCGTTAGTAGTCCATGGTAAAATTAGTTTCATTATACCTCTTTTTGCTTAAAGACACAGAACCTATCTACAACCTTAAATAAGGACTCATCCAGTCTCGGAGGAAACCTAATTTTGTGAGATGCAACTCTCAGTCTTCTTCTGGGAGGAAATTAGCATTCTTTTTTTAAAAAAGTATATTTTATTGATTCTTTACAGAGAGGAAGGGAGAGGAACAGAGAGTCAGAAATATCGATGGGAGAGAAACATCGATCAGCTGCCTCCTGCACACCCACTACTGGAGATGTGCCCACAACCCAGGTACATGCCCTTGACCGGAATCGAACCCGGGTCCTTTCAGTCCCCAGGCCGATGCTCTATCCACTGAGCCAAACCGGTTAGGGCGAAATTAGCATTCTTGATTTAAAAAAAATTAAAACAATTTAATGATAAACTTTAATGGAATCAAGACTTGTTCTGGAAAACCTGATCTCCAGTGGTGCTGGAAGTGGGAAATCTAATCTAAGAACCATGGCCCAAGGTCATGAAGGTTAAACACCTTTAAAGATCTCATTGTGTTGCCTTGTAAGGAAGTGGCGAGGATTCTTCCAGAAACCATTTTTCCATGTTCTTCTTCTTTTTTTTTTTTTTCCAGAGAGGAAGGTAGAAGGAGAGAGAAACATCAATGATGAAAGAGAATCATTGATAGGCTGCCTCCTGCACACCCCCCATACTGGGGATGGAGCCTGCATCTCGGGCATGTGCCTTTAACCGGAATTAAACCCGGGACCCTTCAGTCCGTAGGCCGACACTCTGTCCACCTACCCAAACCAGCTAGGGCTCCATATTCTTTTTCATTTTGGCTCAAAGGTGGCTTCTTTCCAAAGAATAAATTATCCTGAAGATAAAGGCTATCTACTATTTACACTCTGGACTGTGGGGCTTTGCTTAAAGAACATGACTAATTGTTGCCTGGTCTCATGGCAACCCCAAGCTGTTGGTTGGCCCTGGTTTCCCCACTCAGGAGGGGGTTTATGAGTTGTCCCAGCTGAGCTCTACTCACAGGGAACATGCCCAAGCAGCTCAGCAAAACTCTGACTTTCTTACAGTTATTAGCCACTCTGATTCCCCACTGACACATTTAGTTTGGGGTATTGTCATATCCCCAAACAGGATGCCTCAAAATTGACAGATGGCAAGGGCATCTTTCTTTAGAATAAGGGGTAGGGAAGGAGCCTTAATAACTGAAGGAACACTGATTTGGAAAAGACAAAAATGGTCACCTCCTTTATAGATTATTCTTTTTTTTTAATGGCTACAATATTTTAATTTGTGATGGAAAACTCCTTCACCCACCAAAAATACACCAAAATAGTGTTTACACTTATAATGTTAAAATATGTATATATAATGTATTACCCGGTTAAGACAATAATTATAGTATTTGCTAGAGGGTTTATAACTAAATTAAGTAGTTAATTCTAACATTTATTCCAAAAGATTTGATAAGAAATAAAGCCAGAAGGTGATAGTATAAGAGTACAGTCACAAATACAAATTATATGTTGCTAAAAGATGTTTTAGTTTTCATGAATTATTTAATATAACTCAACACAGTTTCCCCTACTTATCTATAAGACATTGACTTGAGGGTTTTATATTTTATCCATTCATCTCAAATATATCAACTTTCAAGGAAAAAAAATATCCAACTATGAGCTAGATGTTCAATATCACCTTTTTTAAATTTTTGTTTTATTGCTTAAAATATTACAAAGAGTGTTAAATAAGTCTCCATTTTTTCCCTTGACCTTCTCCCCTCCTCACCTACCCCCCCCCAGTGTCTTGTGTCCATTGATTATGCTTATATGCATGCATACAAGTCCTTCAGTTGATCTCTTAACTCCCCCCGCAACCCTCCCCAGCCTTCCAGCTGTAGTTTGACAGTCTGTTCAATGCTGTTCTGCCTCTGTATCTATTTATGTTCATCAATTTATAATGATCTTTATTATCCATAAATAAGTGAGATCATGTGGTATTTTTCTTTCATTGACTGGCTTATTTCACTTAGCATAATGCTCTCCAGTTCCATCCATGCTGCTGCAAATTCCTTCCTTTCTTACAGCAGCATAGTATTCCATTGTGTGGATGTACCACAGTTTTCTAATTCATCTGCCAATGGGCACTTAGTCTGTTTCCAAATCTTAGCTATGGCAAATTGTGCTGCTATGAACATAGGGATGCATATATCCTTTCTGATTGGTGTTTCTGGTTTCTTGGGATATATTCCCAGAAATGGGATCACAGGGTCAAATGGGAGTTCCATTTTTAATTTTTTGAGGAAACTCCATACTGTCTTCCATAGTGGCTGCTCTAGATCATTCTTTGCATTTCTCACCAACTCCCCCCACCTTCATCAAGGGAAAGCTGTGTGCCCAACTGCAGCACCCATCTTCTCTTTTCACCAGAAAGGGACCAGGCCCAGAGTGGGTCTGCCTCTAGCTAGCCTGTACTGTGTGGGTTCTTGACTTCATGCAGGAATGATCTCACAACACAAGTCCAGGTGATTTTGAGAATACATCTGTAAAGGTTGGGGGCAGCAAAACTGAGTAAGGGCTTAGGATAGAAGAAGCATCAGGAAAAAGCCTAGGCGGTGCTCTGTTTTGGCTCTCTAGAAATGTTATGGAAAGAAGTGAGCCACATGGGTGGTGTGGACTCACTGAGAAGTAAAAGTCACAGTGACAGAAGTGAGCCAAGGTGGGGATGCTGTCAGTTCACTAAAAAGGTCAAGGAAAAGGGGACCTTGGAGACAGGTTCAGGGAGTTGGCCAGGGACAATCTGCCACTGCCTGCTGCTCCCCTGGTTGCAAGCCTTATGGAGACCTTTACAATTCAGGAGAAAGAGAGCAAAAGTACCTGCCTTCCTTTATCTTCAGAGTTTTTATCTGTTTTCTAAAGGTGGGAATTTTAAGGGAGATCTCAGGGGAATATCTCAATAGAATATTCATGAGCTTTCCAGGTGTGTCCTTCAATATGCTGATTCATCAAAATGAGTGTGTAGAGGGGTCAGGATCATTCTCTGGTCAGTGTCACCCTCAAAGAATGTCACCAAAGAGGGTCTGCCCCTGCATGGTCTGGAATGTGCAAACCATTTGCTCCTAAGTGTCTTTGGTTAGGGGAGGTAAGACCTTGCGATTTATTATCTGGCTATAAATTGCTTGACCAGTTTGTTCAGTTATCAGCCTCCATTCCCCATTCCATTTATCAAGTTTTTAGCTTCTTACTATCCTGCCTCATGCAGACACAGCATAATATGCTACCCTTGCTTATGTACTGGCTCCTTGACAAGACTCTTTGAGGGCTAAAAGAAGGATTAGTCATTTTTGTATTCTCTGTGTTTGGCAAAATTTATTTGCTGAATGAATGAGCCTTAACTAGGCTGATCCAGATGTTTGATGGGAAATGAAGTCAGCCAGCAGATCCTAAGACCCATTTAGTAAAACCTTCCTGACTCTGCAGATCTCTGTTGGACACACACACACACATACACACACACACACACGCATCTTGATGGTGATTATTTGAGGTCAGTTAAAACACCGTTTCAGTTTTAAAAAGCTTTAAATGGCTGTCAGAGCTAAATGCAATAGTTCATCCAAATAGAATCCAAAAAGTAAGACTTCCATAGCCTTACTTCCAGAAAACAAGCATCTCTAAAAGGAAGGTACTAGTTGCGTGCAGGGTCATTTTTAGGCCCTTCACTGAACCAAAAAAAAATATCTGGAGCTTTCAAATTGCCTTTTGTCAACCTTGTCAGCTCCTTAGGTGCTGGTCAGAAGTGTACCTTTGTGTTTTCAGGGAACAAGAGTTTGCTGAGGAAAGAAATGTCAATAAGATGAGACATTGTTTTTTTGGTTGAGTGACTGTTCTGGGACTTGGAGTGTCATTTACATATAAACAGTGTCATTGTGTAAAAGCAGGAGCTAGCCTGCATTAGGTTGGTGTTTGACATGCTAATTATAATACTCTATAATTTATGCAGGCTGTTTGGAAAGAGAATTTAGAATTAGAGAGAACCCTGTGAGGTTAAGTGACTTGCTCAAAGGGCACATGGCTGACAAACTGAAAATTTTCTGTGTCCTTTGAAGGTGCAAAGGGTCTTACATGCAATATTTTATTTGATTATCTCAACTCTTGGGTGGATTTTTAGGACCATGATTGCCATGCTGTTGGTGAAGAGGGGAAACCACCGAGAGAGAAGGTAAGCCACAGCATGCCTAGACCCTCTCTGCTGGCGGGGAGAGATCCACTGAGGCCCGTTGAGGTTTCCATTGAGATCAGCCTGGTCCCAAAATGAGATATTTGCAGGGTGTCCCAATTCGTAAACCAGCAAAGAACATTACAAGTCAGGAACAAAAAATGTAAAAGTGTGTTTTTTTTCCATTTTCTCCTTCATTGGAATGTATCTGACAGTATAGATGTGGTATATTCTCTGTTCTCAATTTAAAAAATAAAAAAGTAAGCATTCAGGTTTACATAAAATAGACAAAGATGGAGAGATATAGCTGGCTAGCTAGATGATAGATAGATAGATTTTGCCTTTATTCAAGAAATTTCGCAACTAGCAGGACCTCTCTCAGGCTTAGCCTAAAAGTTTTATAGTCCTGTCCTGGTTGTCCATGCAAGATAAAGACAGAAATGGTGGGATTTACATGCTGCAAGCCCACATCAGGCATTCAGTTCCCCGTAGTCCGCCCTGGAGCTGGCCAAGCATGCTGTGATAGGAATTGGAAGTCAGTCATGACCCAGAGGGGTTTGGATGGTGTTCAGGGGTGGAGCTGAGGGACTGAGGTAGGGGGATCGTGGAGGAGATGGGCAATGGCTATGACTGGCATGGAGTAGATGCTCAATAACGAAGTGCTCTCTGATGGATGGCTCAGAGTCTTTAAGAAGAAAGAGAAGGAGAAAGTTGAACCTTCTGGAACTTCTGGAGCCGAACTAACGAAGAAGCACGGAGAAGGGGCTTCTCTTCTAAGCCTGCTCCTGTCCTCAAGAAGTGCCTTCCCACTTACAACCTCCTTGGCCATCCTCTTCCTTCCTCTTTAGATCAGTACTCAGACAGAACATAGCTCCAGCGAAACCTCAGCGACCTACCAAACAGACAAACAGGAAGGATGAAATTGTGGCAACTCTCTTTCTAATCATTAATGTGGAAAAACTGCCATGGAAGATAAGGAGCTAAAAATGTCTAAATCCATGATCCAATAAGCTAACTCAATTACACACACATGCACACACACACTCATCATCATCATCATCCATAACCTAATGTACCTTGGTAACATGCTTTTTGTATTCAAGATGCTATTATTGTCATACCAAGGCCTTTCCTAAAGCCTCTTGTTAAATCAACATTTGATCCCATCACACTGTCTCTGTGCTCAGTGAATATCTGAGACCGAGATACAGTTTTTGAAAGCGTGGATCAAAGACATGCTTCTTATTTACCCTATGGCACATAAACATAACTCAAGAGCATTTCTAGTGGGCTGGCTCTTGTCCACTGTTTATTCATTGTGTCACGCAAAGGGAAGCTGGTCCAAACACATTAGTGCCAATGAACGAACACTGGAGATTCACAAGTAGGTTCTGTTTTCCCACATCTCAAAGAATCTAATTGCTTCCTTTTTTGATCCTCTCAAAAAACGTTCTCCTAGGACATTTAAACTTCTAAAGGGATCTAAAGATAGCGAGTTCTTTCAGGAGCTCAAGGCCAGCTTTTTCTTGGATCACCACATGGGTTCGTGCTGCTTCACACTCAATGGCTCCAATCAATATTTTAATTAAAAAACTGCTTCCCACCTTTGCAAATATTAATGTATGTAGAATTAGTTTGAGCACAACTCTCCCTTCCTGTAGCAAGTCCAAGTACTACCAAAGCCTCTGATTCCGGATCAGTACAAAACCCTCCTTCCACCATCATCTCACTTGTGAATGGAAATCCCAAAAATGCTCCTGGCTTTTTGAACCCAGAGAGCAGCTATCTAGCATGAAATTTCCCACGAAGAAGCAAGACATCTGCCTGATGACCGGTTCTTCCCTTCTAGCTGCCTCTCCAGCAGCTCTCTCCTCTGTGCATCTTTCAAAGTGGGCTTTGTTTCACCCTAGGGAAGGTCCACAGCAGCTCTGATGGGTGCCTGACACCCAGGGTGGGGAGGGCAGCAGCATGTGCTGGGAGGGGGTTCAGAGTACGGCAGTGGGTGAGCATTGACAGAACACTTCCCTGTGCAAGCCTGGCCCTACCACTTCAGTGTCGTGAGGTTGGGGAATCGCTTGTTTATCTTGTGACTTCATTTCTTTGTCTGTGAAACTGAGAGAACAATAATATCTAGGACCCATTATTCCACTTGATAAGGCTCATTTGCCATCTCCACTATAAAGTCTTGCCAGATCTAATTATTTTCCTCTATGTTTTCTTAATTTGCAAAAGAGAATGTTTATTATTTTCCATTAACAAATGAACTACCAAGCACACTCTCTGCCTGTAAACAGATTTATACAGGAAATTAAACTACTGTCAGAAGGTTGTTGGTGGGCATGGATTCAGAGATATCAGTATTACAAAGCAATGATACGTTGCCTCTTACATTCATCTCCACTACTAATAGGCAATGTGCAAATATCAAGAGGCAAAATAGGTCCCAGGTTCGATTCTGGTAAAGGGCATGTACCTTGGTTGCAGGCACATCCCCAGTAGGAATTGTGCAGGAGGCAGCTGATGGATGTTTCTCTCTCATCGATGTTTCTAACTCTCTATCCTTTTTCCTTCCTCTCTGCAAAAAAATCAATAAAATATATTTAAAAAGAGGCAAAATAAAAACAGTTGAATTAGTTTTGGGCAACTGTTCTGGCAAGAACAAAATACATACAACTGTATGAGATTCAAAATACAAGTTATATAACTTTTGTGATGTATTTTGTTGCATTTAAAAGTGGCATTGCTCACGAGAAAGACTTATTGCAAAATTCATGCTTATTATTTAAAATGCTAATTTTTTTGTTAGAGCAATATTAAATAGCAAATAAAAACACTATGACAAATGCACTGAGAGACCATGAATGAACAGAAAAGATTCCTGTTTTAGAATATACTTAATCACACTTTTCTCTCTGCTGTTTGAACAAGGGAATCGACATTTTCCTTTTGCACTGAGCCCTGTAAATTATGCAACTGGCCCTGGTTACTGCTAGTAGAGCAACTTTCCTTCAATATTTTAAATTTTAAAATGTCTCTTTCCTCATAAACTTCTCAAGAGCAGGGTACAGGCCTTTTTATCTTTTATACTCAGTATCTGTCACAATAATGTCGTTTGAAAGAATAAATGAAAAATGTTTATGAATGAATGAAAGGTAACAAATATTTAAAGAACGTGTTATAGAGCACCTCTGAGTTATTTTCCCAATCAGCAGTCCTCAGAGGCCGGGTCACAAAGCCAAAAATCAACTGGCAAGTCTCAATACTCGATGTAATTGAGAATTAGTTACCTTCACACATCAGGGTAATTTGCTTAGTATTTATATTTTCCACTTCAGTCAGTTTTTGCCTATTTTAAATGATTTTAACTTGGCTGGCTATTTTTATTTTCCTATTTATTTATTTTGCCCAAGAGGAAAACTCGGTTGGTAGATTCCCAGTTGAAATGCAAGTGTTTGGAGCATCTTAACATTTCACAGAAAGGACCAAGGGGTAGTTAAGAAAGTTACATCTCAATTGCATCTTTCAGTCCACTTTATGTCCATTTCAGGAAGTACAAGACACAAAATTCATATAAAAACTACACACTCTGAATTCCTTGCATTTTTCACACCCCTCAAAATTGATAGGAATACTTGTCTGCTCTCAGCAGTTCCTGAATTTATAAATTTTTTAAAGGGTACAAATCTGTTTTGTAGTTCACTTTGAAAAGTTCCAGGCATCTAGAAGGTATTAACTGCTGCTACTTTAGACTGTGATTTTTCTACACTTCATCCTTTTATATTAAAATTAGTTCTTATTTGTAAAAGGTATAAGAGCCTGGCCGGCATGGCTCAGTGACTGAGGGTCAATCTATGAATCAGGAGGTCAGAGTTCAATTCCCGGTCAGGCCACATGCCCAGGTTGCAGGCTTGATCCCTAGCAGTCCACAAGTTGCCCTGATGTGTGAATGTAATTAATTCTCAATTACATAGAGTATTGAGACTCACCAGTTGATTTTTGGCTTTGTGACCTGGCCTGCTGATGGGGCATGCAGGAAGTAAATGATCAATGATTCTCCCTCATCATTGATGTTTCTAGCTCTCCCTCTCCCTTCCTCTCTGAAATATGTGAAAAAGGTAGAAGATAACTATATTTCTGCTCCCTTTCCTCCCTTTGGACGTATATGTGGAAGTAGTATAAAGGAAAGCCCTGGTCTCCATAATTTTCAGTGAATAAAGCAAAGGTGAAATCCCGAATGTTCTACTTGATAGAATGTTGTCTAAGATTCTGGAATCCTAGAGTGACTAGATGGAAGGGCATCATCCCAAAGAAGAGATTTAAGCAGAAGGCAATTCTAAGTTGTTCTAAGTTCTAAATAATGACTCCCTTGAATTTGTAGAAACATTTGTAGGAGCAAGGAAAGAAAGAGAAAGGCAACTCTTATGATTATGGGATGTTCTCAGTGTGTGGAACATTTGAAGGGGCAGACAAGGACAAAGATAGTACTCTTGTCATTAAGAATAAAGACCAAAAGGAAAAATCATGGTAACAGTGGCAGCTTTTGCAGCTCTCCAACTCTGCAAAGTCCTAGCTCTCTTCCTTCTTGACACCTTCTTGCTCCACTGATGTTATATTAGCCATATAACAAGTAAAGATACATTAACTACCAGTAGCTATTGTGTGCAGATTTCTGTACTGCCTTGTGGTTCTGTACCAGCAAAGGTTACACTCTACAGAAGAGAGCAAGGATATAACTATAGAGTTGAGACAACTCCTTGTCCAGATAAGAATCTTCTCTATAGCATCCTTGAAAGATGGCCATCTGCCAACTCCGTTCCAGAGCATTTGCAATTATACTTTTGGAGATGGTCATTCCATTCTATGTCACTTGTCTTTTTAGGGATGAAAACAATTATATACTTCAAATTCTGTATTAATGAAACACAGAATGTTTGGAATGTTGAATAAGTAATGACTTTTTATATAATCTCCTCTTGCTATGCTTCTATGATTATTTCATTTTTCATTACTTGATAAATTTCCAAATTCACATTAGTAGCTGCCTGATTATATTCGAGAAGCATCCTACAGAGAAAATAGAAATAAACACAAACTCAGTTGCTTGGCAGAGAGGACTTGGGAGTGCTGAAATAGCTAAATGCTGTAGCCTATATTATAAAATGACATTGTGTTGATACAAAAGATAAGGTCCTTGCTTCACTGTAGAACAAAAGCAATTCATGGAGCTGAAGGTTTTCTATTCAGCATCATCTCCAAAGTAGGCTTTGACCTAGGCAACTATTTTTTTTCTTTTAATTTTTATTGTTGAAAGTATCACATAGGTCCTCCTTCCCACCCCCCCATTAACCTCTTCCAGTCTGCTCTAGTCCTCCCCCCACCCCCCGACCCCCGCCTAGGCAACTATTAAGATGGCTTATCTACTCAGAGATTTATAGCCTTTAAATAGATCAATCATGTTTTTCAATATTCATTCATTTTTTTTTTTCAAGGAGAAACAAGACCCATCAAAGCACAAAAATTATGCTTCATGTATTCATTTATTTGTAAAACACAGAATGGGTGTTATGTTCAGTTTCATCTTGCCTTATGCTGCTGACAGTCATAATTATCAACTCACCAGGGGCACACACATCTGTGGC
The DNA here is from genome assembly GCA_004026665.1 of Murina feae. Lineage (NCBI taxonomy): Eukaryota > Metazoa > Chordata > Mammalia > Chiroptera > Vespertilionidae > Murina > Murina feae. The sequence goes on along the minus strand of PVJC01002007.1, from coordinate 61,476 downwards.
AGAGTTAGACTTACTGCTCAGAGCAGTGAGGGAGAATGACACCATGGGGACCCTCAGTAAGAGGGTGTTAGAAAAGACATGGACTTGCATTAGATGACTTTGGGGAGGGTTCAATGAAGTGGGGCTCTACCATGGATCAGATGTAGTCAGAAAGAGGGGGTAATTCTGTGACTGGAGTCTTAATAAATCTTATTTAAAAGGAGGGACAACTGGAGCAAAGCTAAAGCTGGAATAGATAGGAAGCAGCAGTCACTCAAATTATCTAGGAGAGAGGGACGTTTGGTCATATCTATAGTTTAGAAAATGTTCGTGTTTTGTCTGTGTTCAGATAAGACTGTGGAGTGGTCTTGTTTTTGTCTTGATTCATCACAGTCCTAGAGTGGCCTTGTCCGATGTTGAGGTTCTGTAACATTGTTTATGTGTAACAGGAGAGCACCAGAGTCTAGCTTTGAGAGCAGGCCATGTCCTAGGAACATGGAGGTCTGGATGATAGTAGAGGCCAGCTACGGGTGTCAGGGACAGCTTTTTCCCTTCTCATAATATTTTTATATGAGATTATAAGTTTCACAAGGCCAGATGCCATGGTTTTTTTTTTTTTTCCATTCCTGCTATATTAAATATTTATACTAGCATATAGCCTAGATTTAGAAAGTGTTCAATAAAGAATCTTTAAATGAATGAGTATTCAAATGAATGAGTAGATGAATGGACTGTAGATATTCCTTAACAATCTTTTATTTCAATTACTTTTAAAAGAGTTAAATAAAATGAAAAGAGTTCATGTATTCTTAGTGTAGGTGGATATAAAGATGAGTCAGTCAGATTCAATTTGGAGATAGTCTTACCTTGAGGAATGTACTCTCCCAGGTTCAGTTCACACCTATTGTCACATGCAAGTAGTGCCCCATTCCATTTTCAATATTTCTGTGGTTTGGGTGATAAAATATATGATCACCCTAATCATAGAAGGGAGGACTGCTTCAGAGTAACAACCTTGGGGTACCAGTCATGGGGCTCCCTAAATAGGAGGTGACAAATGAGAAGACTGTAAATGCTTTCTGCTCTCAATTCTTAGGCTCTGTGGGCAATATTTAAAGAGGTAAGTAGGAAATGGACTTATTCTAAGCAATAATACTGAGAACCACTTAAAAGCATGATTTACTCTCAATAGCCTGCCCCAATAGGGTAATCAAGAATGTACATAATTGTTTGTCACATTTACTCCATTATAGTAATTCTATTAAAAGTCATTTATATTTTTTGAGTATATTTTGTTAGAGAATGAACACAGTTGACCTACAATTTACTATGAATAATTCCATGTTGATAATTCAAATGGCATACACAGGAAGACTAAGCTATTTTGTCCAAGGTAACTGAACAATCATTGTTCTATCTCCTCATTGGTAAAATTTGCTTGACAATAATTTTACATAGAAATAATCATTAAAATATATTTTTATGTGTATCTTAGGCAGTCTTCCATCTCCTGAATTAATCGGGAAATTATTTCATAAGTACTGTCTGCTATGGAACCTTCTATACAGTCATTGTTCTATTTTTTCTGTCCATGTAAACCTCTTATTTTGTATGTAAAGATGTGACCATAGCATCTGCATTTGTAATAGGCTCACAAGGTGATTTAATGTACTCAAGGTTTAAAATCCTCTGAAGTCCTGGTCATTATCACCTCTACAACCACAGCTGTCACTCTAGCCATGAGGAGGAGTCAGAGGGTCCTTCTAGGACTGGCCTGCTTTAGGTTCCACACAGCATTTTGGCGATAACCCTACAAGAAGACCTGGGAGGCACCTCTCCCCCTTCAACTTCCCCGCCCCCTTGCCCACCCCAGGGTTGAATGTACTGACTTCAACCTCTGGAGGGTCACCTGACTTCAGTTTGTCCCTTTTCAACCCTAACTTTCCAGAAGCACCAAAAAAATTGCCTGCTCTGTTAAAAATCCCTTCTTTGCATTCTTTTCAAAGTGGATGATTTCTTGTTACTTAAGACAGGAATGACCTTATATTCTAAATGTGCTTTTGTGTTAAAATTAGGGGAAAAACTAGCAAATATATATGTGCCTAGGCTTGGATAAGGTTTTGAGGGTGCAGAAATTCTGCATATAATTCTGTCTGTGAGTATAGAGCAGTAAAGGAAGTGTAGTCCTAAGTTATATTTTTTCCATGAGTCAAAGCAATATATACATATAATTTTTAAAAAATAACTGATTAGACTCACACTAGATTTCTAACTCTCCCTCCAAATTTGGTTTGCTCACATTTAAAGAATATTGAAGATTATTCCACTGGTATTAAATCATAACGATGATGCTGATCATAGTATCTTACCGAAGCACACCGAGTAGAAGTGACTCAGGCAGGATCTGAACCCATACCTACCTGGTGTCTAAGCCTCAGTTCTTATCACCATACTACACTGCTTTGACAAGAAAGTCACGGATATGTAATATCAAATTACTTCTTACATTAAGCTGTTGCATGTAGTTTCCTGGGCCTCTACTTAGGCCTTGGCAAGTGAGTGAGGAAAATTGGAATATTGGTGTATAGAGCAGTATTTATGACACTGGACTTACAATGAAGAAAATTGGTTACAAAGGTGGGAGAGGAAACCAGAGCCAAACAGAGGATGGTAAAGTAACCCAGGGATCTGCAACCAAGGGAACCCACTACTACCCTTGACTGAGAGACAGCAGGTGGCGGCAAAGTTACCCCAAGGAGCAGGAACCCCAACAAGCCAGTCCATAAAGGAGACCCAGACACTCTGAAGTGGCCACTTGGGGTAGAGAAATAAGGTAAGAAACACCTGGTTTCTCCTTTGCTGTTACACTCAGGTCTCCTGACACTCCAATCTCCTCCTACCCACCAAGCCCAGGAACCTGAACAAACAACCTTTATGGATTGTTTGTCGCCCTCTCTACCCAACTGAGTGAGAAAAGGACAAGGACTGATTTGAGGACAGACAGATCGAAACAGGCACATCCACGCTAAATTTTGTTGTTATTTTCCAGGAAAAACATGGGTTGTAAGGCTCCTTTAAGTGGCAAGCCCCCTGTATGTAGAGTGACTTTATTGAACAAAAAAAATCTTTTGTCACATGTGACTTTAAAAACACCTATCATGCACTCTGGCCGGTGTGTTCAGTGGTTAGTCGCTACCGAAGGGTCTCTGGTTCAGTTCGGTCCGGGGCACATACCGGGGCTGCAGGTTCTATCCCCTGCCCCCTGCCCCCTCGGGACGCGTGCAGGAGGTAACCAACTGATGTCTCTCTCTCTCTCTCTCCCTCTCTTCTCTCTCTCTCTCTCCCTGTCCCCCTCTCCCCACCTCCCTTCCACTCTCTCTGGGTGTCTGAGGAAGTTCTAGGTGAGGTTCCTGGACCCTGAGCTCCAGTCAGTTGTGCTCTGGGGACAGACAGTTGCCACTTGCTGATTTGATCACCCGGCCGGCTCAGAAGGGGGGTTAGAGCGCCCTCTAGGGGAGAGCTGGTCCCGGCTGGCGCGGCGGCTGGGCACCTCCCAAGCCTTTCTGCAGTATTGTCATGAGCAACGTCCTTCCCCTGTTCGCTCCCCCGCCCCCAAATACTCCCTGAAATATATGGCTGTGGTCTTATTAAATATTGCGTCAAAAGAGATTCAGTGCAGATTATATTTTGTGTGTGCTGTCACACATTTAGAGGAATTGCCAGATTAACGACTCACAAAAAAAACACGAGGCAGCTGCCAAAACAACGAAGTTTCAGTGCGCTCAGAGCTCAGCAGCAGGAGATGGCCGGGCAGCTCCTCGGGGATCCGAGGAGAAAGCACACAGGATGTCTTCGGAGAGGGGTGGCTGTCTTGATTTACAAGATTAAAATAGTTTTTTTTAAATCCTGCGGTTCTTGAAGGAGGTGGCTATGTGGGAGTACTTTCTGGTTAAGATCACAAACTTTGAAGTCTGTTTTTCTTTTTCTTTTTACAGGTCTGTCTGTCCCCTTTTCTCTACCCCTACTAGCACGGCTCCTCATGTGTGTTTACTGCTACAGCCGCTGACCGCTCCCCTCTCCGGCCTCCCTCTCCTCGGTGGGAAATTTCTAAGCAAATAAGATCAGCCATCCATACTCAGGACCTTTCAATGGCTCCCCCAGCCTCTGCGGGATAATGTTCAAAATCCAGGGGCAACATTGTGGCTGTCATCTCATCTGCAGTCCCACTCTGGCAAGTCCCAGGCACTCACCTGCAAGGTCGGCCCATGCTTCTGGGAAAGCTCCATTCTCCCCAGGCCAGAGCCGCCACCCTACAGCTCACAGTGATTGCCCGCCCCTCTGCCTCCCAGCAAAGCCGAGCCTTCTTCCTTTTGAGTATCGCCCAACATCCAACACCTGGGATTAAAACCGTGTTAGTGGCATTGGAAAAGCACTTTACACCTTACACAGTGTCATCTCATACTTGCTCCTTTAATCCCACAGACACGGGTAGGACTGAGGAGTCTGTGGACTTGGGTGTGAATCCCTATGCGCGAAGGACTAGCTAAGCCACGGACTGCATCACCGCACGTGTGTCCTCAGCCTCGAGTAGTAATTCCAATTCGGGCTTCTTGTGAGGCTGAAATAAAACAATATCTGGCTCGCAGCTGGAAGTATAAATTTGACTCCCCTTTCTGCCCCCAAGCTTGGCGAGCGGCTTATTTCTACAGCAACCCCTCCTTCTTGGAGCTCCGGAGGCCACCGAGGATGCATCGGGTACCAGCAATCCTTAATGGGGTGTGCAGGCACCACGTGGAGAGGACACTGATGCAGGGAGCTAAATAAGGGGTCCTGGGAGGCAGGCGGTGGATGGAGGGGACTCTGGCAGATGTTGGTCAACCGAAGGCACCCAAAGGCACACTGCACAGGGGGGCACCGCCCCCCCCCCACTTCACCTCTCCTATTGCCCTCCCTTCCCAGCACCAGGTACTGTCCCAGGGAACTAAAAAAGCAAGTGGGGTCCCAGGGCGGACAGGGCTGGGGGAAACGCAGCCCCGGCGAGCGAGCCTCGGGGAGCGAGGCCCCGCCCTCCGGCCCCCACCCCCGCGCGCGGCTGGCCGCCGGCGGGACATGCGCACCGGGCGGCAGACGCCGGCTGCCGGGAGGCCGGGGAGCGCGCGTGCAGTTTCTCGCTGCCGGGAGCAGGCGGGGGCCGGAGCGGCGGGCGCGGAGGGGAGCCGCCCGCCGGGAGCTGGAGTGGGAAGCGCGCCCCCAGCGCCGCCGCGGGAGGAGTGAGGTGTGCGAGGACGCAGACGATCAGCAGCCCAGCCCGCAGCGCGGCGTCCTCGGGATGCGAACGGCGGGAAGCCACCGCGCTGCTGTGCCCCGAGAGCCCTGGCGGCAGTGACCTCAGCAGGGAGACAGCGAGGCGGTGGCGAGTTCCGAGGGATCCTCGGGCCAGGGGTGGGGAGGTGGGGGGCGGCAGCGCGGGAGCGCGGGGCGCAGACCGGGCGGGGCGGGGGACCGTGATGAGCCAGCGCGCAGGGAGGCTGCACGCCGCTGCCGCCACCTGGAGCATCTGCCGCCAGAGCTGCTGCTCCCGGTCCCGGCCCCGGCCATGGAGACGCTGAACGGCCCCGCGGGCGGCGCTCCGGACCCGAAGCCGCAGCCGCCCGGCCAGCACCACCGCCACCACCACCTCCACCCGCTGGCTGAGCGGAGGCGGCTGCACCGCGCTCCCTCGCCCGCCAGGCCCTTCCTCCAGGACCTGCATGGCCGGCCCGCGGCGCCTGGCCCGGCCCCGGCCGCCCGCTCCTCCGGCCGATCCACGGCACCCGCCGCCCCGCGCTCACCCAGCTTGGCCGGCAAGGCGCCGCCCTCGCCTGGGACCCCGGCGGCGCCCGGCCGCCTCTCCCGGCGCAGCGGGGGTGCACCCGGCGCGAAGGAGAAGCCGCCGCCGCCGGGGGTCAGGGCTGCGGGCGGGGCTAAGGCCACTCCGGGCCCCAGAAGGGCGGCGCGCCCGGCGCCCGGGGATCCGCTGCCCCGGCCGGGGAAGCCGCCGCCGCCAGGGGTCGAGCTGCTGTGCTCTGCTGCCAAGAACCGCAAAACCAAACGCGGATCCGGGGCGCTCGCAGCCCGAGCCGCGGGGCCCCAACCCCCCAACCCCCCGGTCCCCGCGGTGATCCTCGCCGTGACCTCCGCGGTCGGCCTCCCCGCCTCCGGCTCGCGCATCAGCCACACGGACAGCAGCTCGGACCTATCGGACTGCCCCTCCGAACCGCTGTCCGACGAGCAGCGCCTACTCCCCGCCGCCAGCAGCGACGCGGAGTCTGGCACTGGATCTAGCGACCGGGAATCTCTGCGTGTGGTCTCCGCAACGAGTCCCGCAGCTCGGGGGGCGCCACTTCTCAGCCCCGAGCCCCCCACACTCCTCGCCGCGCCCCCCGCCGCCGGCGCTTTCCTCGGGGGTCGGAGCAGCCCGGGCAGGGTCCCCGCGGGGTCCCCCGGCCCCAGCGGGGCAGAGGATGCCGGGGGGCGCGCGCCGCCAGAGCGAGGGGTGCCCGGGACCCCCAAGGAGCCCGGCCCGGGCGAGCAGCCCCCACTGGCCCCGGCAGTGGAGGAGGAGGAGCTGCTGCGGGAGATGGAGGAGCTTCGCTCGGAGAACGACTATCTCAAGGTGAGCAGCGGGCGCTGCGCAGGGGTTCCGAGGCGGACCCCCGAGGGCCTGCTGGCCGCGAGCCCAGCCTCCGGGTCCCGGTGAGCGCTTTCCCCCTCTTTCACATTCCTGTCCCCGAACACGCTGGGTGTTTGGAACTTAAGCTACAACTTATGCAAGGAGCAACCAGACCTGTGGGTCCAGGCAGGCTCTCAACCCACGTAGCTTCTCTTGCTTCTGGAAGTCTTGCCTCCCTCTCCGGACGCCCGTTCCCCCGTCTGTGTTGCGGGAGAGGTGGTTTTCATCGGATTCTGCATGCACATCGAACCCCCATTCACCTGTGAGAGCGGGTTATCCCCGGTCTAGGACCTCCGGCCCCTCACCTGCAGGTGTGTCTGGCTCCGGAGGCTGCGGTGGGCCAGGCTCTTGTTATTACAGAAAGTCAGGCGCCGTGTGTCTCCCTCCAGGTTCAGACAGCACAGGCAGAGGGGTCCTTTATGTGGGGCCTGGTTTGAGGGACAACAGTGTTTTGCTTCCCAGGCCTCGGTAAGCGTCCATGAGCCGGCTTTTCGGTGTCAGGAGAGGCCACTTGATTCCCTCCACAGGCCGGCACTTTCGAGGGAATGGCAACCTCTGCCGGTATTTTCCAGCAAGGCGTGCGAGCAATGGCCTCTTGGTCTTGTTAGCTTTTGGGCACTGAACCTGAATCCATGTTTTCGCGGAGGAGGAGAGCTGGCTGGTGCTGCATGCAGAACAGCGGGCTTAGACAATGTTGGGTGGTGGGTGGGGGTTAAGACAATTGAGGTGTGGGGTGCCTTGAGAGAAAATAAAGGTAATTATATTGAGGGCAATGGTTTTAATTTATTGTAATCCTCAGGTTAGTAACGAGCTCCAGTGTTACAAACAAATCCATGCTTCTGTCAAAAGATGGTATATATCTCCTCTCAAACCACTTGGGTGGTCCCCCTTTTTTATCAGTGGGTTATACGATTGGCACTGTTTTCTCCACAAATGCGGAACCTACCTGATTGAGGCCCTGTTTCTGGTCAGTGGGACCGAAGGTGTGGGCTTTTATGAGGAACGGAAGGGTGGTGAAGTGTGCAGTGCCAACTGGAGTCAGTTAACTGCTGAGTGTTTTGACGCGAAACCTTTTATCAGGAGCTGCTCTTGACCAACTGAACCCAGTAGTTGTTTTATCCCGTGGAAAGAAGTAGCAATGAGGCAGAGGAGAGATCCGGGAAAAGAGTAGATTAGGGCTTGGAGTGACATGTTTCAAATAGTGCATTTGCTTTTGGCACTTACTCTTATGTAACAGACAGCAGGGTGAAATTCAGAGGTGTTGAAGAAGTAGTATTGCCCGAAGCTCTGAAAGCGGTACTTTGGTAAATCCTCAACAAATGCAATCTCCCTGAGGGTGAGAAAGGTCATCTTGGTCAGTTTTGAGCCCCAACTCTGGGCATCATCCCTGACCCTCTGTGTTTCTGGTTAAATGATATTTATGCCAATTATGACTGCTAAACAAGAAAAACATTTAAGGATATTACTTATTATATCTTCGATTTTAAGGTAGGCAGTCTGACCTCATTTCAGGGTTCATTCCTAGGTAACTGGCTATTTGCTTTATTTTTTCACATTGTTCGTTTCTCAGTGAATGGAATATATGTCTGACCCTGAAGTCTTGTCTAGTATATTTGATATTTTAGTGAATCTTCACAACAACATAGGGTACGGTTGTTGATATATTATAAGCCCAATTTTACAGGCAAGGGTGCTGAGATCCAGACATCTTAAATGACTTCCCCAGCGTCATATAGCTGGTAGGTGGTGCCACATCCAGTCTTTGCTCTGTTCCCTGTACCAGGCTGCATCCTCTTTCCAGCAAGGCTGCTTGCTTTGGAGTTGTTGTATCCGCTCCCAGTGCTCCCAGGGTTTAGCTTTTCCTAGGGGCCCTATTTCCTTTTTAGGTGAAAGGACCATAATGAACATCGATTCCCTAGCCTGTGTACAAGTGGTCATATAAGTCCCACCGGCAATGGTTAATCTGTGGGAAATGTTCAGTTGCCATTTCCTGTGGAGCAAATGTCACGGCCAACTGTTCACTATGCCTGAGTCCATCTCCCAGCCTTTCTCTCACAGCAGCTCGAGAGAGGAGTGGGCAGAGGCGGTTGGAAGGAGGAGAGGAGACCAGAAGAACACTCACAAATATATGTGGGAGCTACATGTTTGGTCGTTCCCCAGATTAAATTACAATAGTTCAATTTGGGGAAGACACACAGAGATTCTGGTAGACTTTTCCAAAGGTCAGCAAACCCGCCCACTTAATGCAGATCTGGGAGGGAGCATCCATAACCTCATGGAGCAGAGGCAGTGGGCATGCCTTGGCACGTGGCATTTAGAGCATGCACATTATAAGTTGGAACTTCTCTTTTTGTTGTTCTTGTTGCTCAGCGGCACTCTTTAAGCTGGGAGGTAAAAGTGCACCCTTGACCTACTGCTTCCCCAGGGACCACTGCCCAGAACTGTGGCGATTGGATAGAGCATCTCTCTGTTCAAATGTTATCTAACAAGAAGAGGCCCAGCCCAGAAATTGTACATCACTGTATTCTGGAGGAACGTGACAATATTAAGTATTACATTCTTTTCCGAGTCATCATTACTGTACAAGACTGTCAACTTTCTGGGCTAGAATGACGATGGAGTAACAAAGTAGAAAAATAAGGCCTGCGAAATCACAGGAGAATGTCTTATTGATCAGGCAATTCACCTGGAATTCTCTTGTTTTTTTAGCCAGACAGCTGTATTTAAAAAAACAAAACAAAACAAAAAAACTAGCAAATGTCAACAGAGAAGTGCATGTCTTTGGTTGTGCTCTATGGGGCTGTCCTTGACCCTGCTTTCTATTCCTTTACTACCTTCATTAAAGGGCAGCAAGGTGACTCAAAGAAAAAGATGCAAAAATCACTCAATCCATTTTTCATGAACACAGTCAGAAAAGCATTCTTGTTGTCCCTTTACCTCTGGTGAACTTGGATATATTTGGAAGTGTACACAAATCAAGGTAAACAGTTGAGTTCAGGTACCCAAAGGCCTCTGCTTCTTTCTCACACCAAACCCAAGCGTGTTTCACAGCGAGGACTTCTACAAAATGCTGCTGGTGTGTTTCCCCTGCCCACTGTCTGCACCCTGTGCTGCTGCTTGAGTGCCGCGAGATAATCAGGCAACCTTACTGCTCTTTATGAACGTATCCATTATGTTCTGTTTCCACAAGCTTTTCCGGAGGATTTAATCACTCCGAGTTTATTGGCCTATTTTGAACATGTGTCTTTCACATTACTGGTGATGCACTCATAACACCCTCACTCTTGCTCCCGAAGAGTGTACTCCCAAATGCAATGTCCTGTGGGATGAGCAAGGATTGGTGTGGGGAAGGACTGCCTCTTTTTGCTCTGCTTTCTGTCATCTCATAAGAATTATTTTTGGTTAAAACAAAAGAAGCCAATGCTGGCTACGAGGACAAATAACGTTGCATTCTTTGAGAGGAACAGTTCCCCAAGGGATATCCATCACCGGGAAGGTCTTTTTGTTTTTTTTACGGTGCACTGATCCAGTCTTTCCATTCTGTTTCTCACTTGAGGTTGTCTCCTGCGTTTCAAGCTCTGAAATAGTTTTGTGAAATTCGGCTGCCTGGGTTCTAAGTGCTCAGTGTGGCCCGGAGGCGGGGACACTATGAGGCAGGGCCCAGCAGTTCTGAAGTGCTTCGGCTCCGCTGTCCCTCTTCTGGACCCTGCTCCTCCTCCCTTTCCTTTGGCAGGGTTCAAGTGGACAGCATGTCCATTCTTTCCTGACATTCCACTCTCCACATCCATTCTTTACCCGCTCTGTGAAAGAGCCGCTGTAATAATCTTGGGTGGCAAGATAATGTAGACCAGGGCCAACAGCCCATCAGCTGCTAGGCAAACTATCACTTGGTAAACAATGGTAGCAGCCCGTGTGCCTTCTTAGCTACAGCTGGGACTCTGCAAAGAACATTTCCATTGTCCAGGGGGAAATGAGGCGGGCTATTTGTGTATTATATCAGACAATAGTTTTTGTCCACAACTCCCCGAAGATGGGATTATTGCAGCAGTAGCCAGATGACTCCTCCTACTGTCCAAATTGGGCCTATTTAAGGAGGGATTATTAAATCAATAGTAGTTATTGATTTGGGGTTATTTAAAGGAGATTGTGACTTTGATAAAATTATCTGTTTGGTAAAGAATTTGCATCAATTATACTAAGAAACCATGGATTTCGGTTTTACTTTATATTTGTGGCTAAAACTATTCTCATAGAGGTTTCATTGAAACATTTCATTTTAATTTTGGTTTACTCTAGTGCTCCAATGCTATCTGGCTACTACTCTAATTTATATATAAAATAGGCTCAGTTTGTTATCTGTAGGCAAAGGGAGATAGTTGAAGAGATTCATACCACTTCATGATTTCATTTTTCATACAGAATTTGAAAAATTATTTAAAAACTAGATGAGCTTTTCAATAATATAAATGATCTAAGATTTAAGTATCTGACAGACCTGATGCTAACTTAATACAAAACTGTTGATCAAGAGCAATATTTTTCTTATTAATTTCTGTGTATAAACAAAACAGTAATTTTTCACTTTTATATACTGTGTCTAAACTGTGCCAGAAACATTGTATGTTCTGCTTGATTTGGTTTTCTTAAACATTTAAGTGACAGACATCTTATGGTTCTTTAACACAAACTAGAGCCTGCTGTCAGAAAATTAATGTAGTTAGTTTGAAAATCACTATCCACCATGACCCTAATATGAATAATCACAGTTTTTGCTTTCCAAATGTCTGCTGCCAGCTTACAGGGTTTATAATTTGCTTTTTTTGTAACTTCTTTTCACTGAACCTGAAAATTGCTTTTTTTCAAGGCTCCAGGAAAAGAGTTTAAACACTGGCTTCATCCCATCTCTGAAACACACTAGTGTTGGGAAGCCATTTAAACTTTTAGAATAGCAACTTCCTCATTTAAAAAGGTGAGGCGGGGGGTGTCTTAATATCTTTGTTGCACATTATAATGTTTTTCTGAGGACCAGTTGTAATAATGGATATACTTGCACACTGACAATTGTCAAGCTCTAAATGTCAGCCTGCTTTGTTATTTTACACTGACAGTGGGCTTTTAAAAGTGCAATTTGAAGCCTATTATTATTTCATTTGGTCTGGTTTTTGCAAATAATTTATAGTATTTATTGGAAAGATCGTGTGTTTGGAATCAGACAGTCTGGGTTTGCAGTCTAACTTCCTTTTATTAGCTGGGACTTCAGACATGTCAACCAGTGTGGGTTTGCTCTTCTTGTCTGTACAATGGGATGAATATGTTCCTTGAAGGGTTGTTATAGGGTTACTAGTGAAGGTAAAGTGATTAATAAAGAATGTCTTCTATTGTACAAATTTAGGTAAAATATGACTTATAAAAGTAATGATTCAAATACATGAAATTATGGTCTCTTCCTAATTTAGTCTCGGTGTAATTAATGTTGGTAATTATTTATGCCAAAAATATTAGCTGTTTATACCTGGCCTACTCCATGGTTTGGCAGTGTGGTTCTTGTAGCCCTGAAGTAGTTTTCTAGCCTGCATTGCTTGTTTACGCAGCGATATAACACATCCAGCGCTTCACAGTAGGCCAACAAGGGCTCTCCTATGACAAAGTCTGAAAATCTGAGAACATTTTTATGCTTGGAAGTTGTATCTTATATCTTCTTACGACTATATCACATTTTAAAATCTTTGGTTTGAATACCAAGTAATTACAAGCATTTGTGACTTTGGCTTTTAGGGACAAGCTTTCCAGATGGAAAAGCAGTCATAACTAATTCCTTCTGTGAACAGAACGGTCACAGATACTGTATGTGTGTGTGTGTACACATATGGTGATTATTTTTTGTATTGAACTATTTTTTATTAGTTCTACCCAGTGACACAAATACCTTTTAAGTGTCCTCAGACACAAGGGTAAAGACTAGACTCTTTCATCGTCTGACTCATCATATTCATGGATGGAACCTGGATGAAACTTGACCTTGATTTTGAAGGTATCTCTTTATCAAAAGGATGATATCCAGAAGGCCCACTTAAAGCTTTCGGTCTGTGGTTGGTCTCCTCCATCATGGGCTGAGTCAGGGGCACTGCATTCTCCAAGCCTCTTTGCTGAAGGTTAGCAAGGACCTTCATGAAATAGCTGAGTTCTCCGGTCCTCTGAAGAGCTCAGCCAGTCCATTCTGTTCATGTATGTTCAGCATAGGCCATTCTCTTGGTTAGGGTAGTGTGGACAGGGTGGGGAGAATCTACACGCTGAGGTTGAGGGAAAGTGTTGGCACCTCTGTGCCTCCCCATAGACCACTGCATACATTTGAGGATGGCTGGAGAACTGTCTTCACCCTGTTGATGCCAATCTGTTTTTCCACAAAGATTCCCAATGTATATATTTGTTACACTTTTGTATTTAATCTTATGCAAGATAAAATACTCTTCAGAAGGCTTCTTTCTGTTCAATTTCTTCATCTACCTAAAGCTTTGAGATTGGGAAACTCTTGTTCTTTACTGTAAATAAGCCCCCAGTTTTAAGAACAAATGCAGACTTAGCAAGAATGGGGAAAATCCAGGAGCAATCTGAATGGCAGGACCTGAGCTGACAGCTTAGGGTGAAGTTTTGTAAAGTTTTTTCTACTTTTTTTTTGAGTCTTGATATTAATTGAACAAAACTAATGGGAATGACTGAGTGTACCTTATTCTGGAGGCATTTAAACTATCAATTATCAAACAAATCAAGAAATTCTTAGGATGCTTTCCTTAATCTCCCTCCTTCTAAATAGTTCCTTGTTAAAAATCTTTAATAATACTTAAGTAGAATTTATGTCTCACATATTGCAGCTCTGTCTAGGGGATTGAGAATTTTTTTTTATAATTAGGCTACAGGATTGGAACAAAGCAAAGCTGCAGTTATGTCTGATATTGGTCATTGTTATGATTTGGTCTTTCTACATGTTGACCGGTATTGTGTATTTATTGAGGACCTACTGTATGGCTCACACTCCTCTGGGGGCCATGAATGCAAAGAAAAACAAGACACTCAAAGTGTCTGCCCTCGTGGAACTTAACTTTTAGTGTGGGAAACAGATGATAAATGGACAGTGATAATGAGGTGGAAGAATAGAGAGCAAGCCAGAGACGAGAGACTGAGGGTTGCAGAGGGAAGGTGGTCAGAGAATGCATTGAGTATCCTCCAAATAATGAGACAGGAGCCTCACAGAGTGCTGGGAGGAGCGTGTTAAGGGGAGGACGTAACAGGGGAAAGGCCTGGAGCAGTTCTCTACCTCTTGGGACAAGAGAAGGGGGGAGCTCAGAAGCCCTGGGGAGGCCTTTGAAGAATTTCTGGGTGTGATGGGAAGCTCCTGGAGGGTTTGAGTATGGGAGGAGGTCCTAGTTCCATATTGAAAGGATGGGTCGAGAATGGACTATGGGAGAAGGAGAGGGTGAGGGGAAGCAGGGGCTCCCAAGTGATGAATTTACCTGTTTGTGCAGTAGCCCCTTGAGAGGGATGGAGGGTTGGTCCTTGGGAAAAGAGTGCCTGAGGCATTTTGATGTTGAGCTGACAGCAGTGGATTGGTTGTGGGATTGGAGGGATGGAAGGGAGGCAGGGACACTGGGTTTTCCTATTCAGAGGGTCTCCACATTGACAGCAAAGTGAAATGGAGGTGTTATATAAAGGATAGGTGAATGGGGGAAAACAAACCCAGTGTGTATGTGAAACAATGTAAAGGTTTTATCTTTAGAATTTCGAGACCCCTAGTTAGTGCTGAGATTTGTATTGTGGAACAGAATTTTAGACACCTTGGCAGGTATGTTACAATTCCAGGGCAGGTCACAGTTATGATTCCGCTAAAGGTTATGTGCTTTGAAGGCAGGGTCTGTCTGACTCATCTTTGAAACCTGGATTGTCCCTTAGCAATGGGAATCAATGTTCGGTTTGAATCTAAAGTTTAATTATCTGTAGAGTTATTTCATTTATTATTGTGATTATGTAAGGGAATATTGGAAATGGAGTAAATATTAAGAGGCCACAATGAACAATTCAGCTGGATTTTAGTTTCTGGATCCATAATATTTAAGCAGACATCTGGTGATATTCACTCATGTAAGAATGTCCAGAGTCCCTGTGCCATATCACATAGGCCCTGTGGGTAAGTGTGCAGGTAGTTAATGTTTAGTATCATGGTGGGGGGAGACACGCATAATCCTTTTTGTGAGGTACTCGGCTTATAAATCTACTCCGTCTGGCTTGTGTAGGATGAGTTGGATGAACTCCGGGCTGAAATGGAAGAGATGAGGGACAGTTATTTAGAGGAAGATGTTTACCAGCTACAGGAGCTCCGGCGAGAACTGGACCGTGCTAATAAAAACTGCCGGATCCTGCAGTACCGCCTCAGGAAAGCTGAGCAGAAAAGCCTGAAAGTGGCTGAGACCGGTCAGGTGGACGGCGAGCTCATCCGAAGTCTAGAACAGGACTTAAAGGTGAGTGAGCGGGGCTGATGGGACATGAGCTTCTGGGAGGAGCTGGGGTGGACGGGGTGGCAGATCTGAAAATGTAGCCCTTGGACCCCACTTACATGTGGTCTTAATGTTCTGATCATGTTTCTCTCAACAGACTTCAGCGTGAACATTTTTGTTCACTTTATGAAGATTCATAGGATGTGTGTAGTTATATGGCTCAGGTGGTCTAAGATTTAAATCTGTCATATGAAATGAGATCTTCAAACATAATAAAAAAGAAAGAAAAGAAATCATAGGAATAGATCTATAATAAAAAAGAGTTAATGCCTGGTAATTGGTTTGGCAATTGTATAGAAATGATACAGAAGCTCCTTCTAAAGATCTCAAATATTTTTAAAAAATCTCTTGATTATCAGTTCAGTTATGGTTAAAGACCATTCTGAGGAGTTGACCATAATCACTTAACATTCTTATTGCTATTTAAGTTTCTAGGATGTAGAAAACCTGAAGTTACCATAACCCAAGTGAGACTTGAATAGTGTAGTGATGATTTAACTGAGGAGAAATAAGATCATAACTAATTGTTGAAAGTGTTTTTGAGAACCAGTGACAGAAATGGGAATGGGGTGAAGGAATCCCAGACTTTAAACCACGCTTCTCTCATGCCCAATTATTAAATCATTCATCAAGAGATGAACTATGCATAATGTCTTCCTTATTATGGGAGTACTTAGGAAACCTCATTTAGCTTTTCATTATGATAACAAAAAAAGATCTTTGTACTTCTATAAAATTTATAAAATACTTACAAAATGTCATTTAGTGTGATATGAGGCTGATACATATTTCTTTTGCAAAATCTCTTTCTCATTTCCTTTTAGAAAGTAAAAACACTTAACTGCTTTTAACATTCAAATATTTTACCACAAGAGGTAACTTAAAACTTGACTACATTAAACATCTACTACAGAATTATTATCTTTTTTACCAAATAGGTTTAATATTACCTTGGGGAACAGAAAAATTCATTGTATATTGTTAGTATTTCTTTTAAAGCATCTGTACTTGAGCAGAATTAACATTCATGGTAATATCCTATAAGGAAAGAGGGCTATCCAGAGTGGTGCTTTAACCCAGATAAAAGTTGTATTCTTCCTCATAATGTGGTCATCACATTTTAAACTAATACCCTCCTTTAAAAATCATCTTGTTAAAATTCTAAGGTCTTCCCTCTTGGGTATAATACCGTATCACTTAATGATTCTGCCTCAAAAGTTGTTTGAATGCAGCCTTGGTGCACAGAAAGCCTCATACCCGGGTGACTGTCTCTGTAGGTAGCCAAAGACGTGTCTGTCCGATTGCACCATGAACTTGAAACTGTGGAGGAGAAGCGTGTGAAAGCTGAAGATGAAAACGAAGCCCTCCGACAGCAGATGATTGAAGTGGAAATATCCAAACAGGCCCTCCAAAATGAGCTGGAGAGACTGAAAGAGGTAATCCGGAAATGTACGGACATTTCTCCTTTGGGTTTAATTGTGAGGAAGTTGGCTCCAAGTATCCCATAATCATTGTGGTTTAAAGTAATGGTGGGCACACTGTGGTCTGTGTGCATGGCCTGGGAAGTAAGAATCGTTTTCACATTTTTTTACAGCATTGGAAAGCAGCCACCTCCACACAAAATAAACTAATAAGCAAGGAAAACTATGTGACAAAAACTGTATGTTGCTTGCACAAACCTGGTGTTTGCTCTCTGGTCCTTTACAGAAAAGTCTTGTTGAACCCTGGTCTGAAGCTATTTTTAATACTTTCCATTCAGATGAGCGGGCCATTAATTGTCTTTATGTGCCGAAATATTGAGCACTATTACTGGAATACAACATTAAGTGGTATCTCTTTTTAAAATATATTTTATTAATTTTTTACAGAGAGGAAGGGAGAGGGATAGAGAGTTAGAAACATTGATGAGAGAGAAACATCAATCAGCTGCCTCCTGCACTCCTCCTATTGGGGATGTGCCCGCAACCAAGGTACATGCCATTGATTGGAATCAAACCTGGGACCTTTCAGTCTGCAGGCCGACTCTCTATCCACTGAGCCAAACTGGTCAGGGCTTAAGTGGTATCTTTTTTCTCAAAAGTCTTCTCTTCCAACAAGCTGGAAAATATGGTTGCCTGTGTAAACAGGTAATATGAGTATGTGACCTGTATCTGTTATTCAGCCAATATGATTTAAATGTAGACTTTAAAAAAATTTTGTGGAGGGACTATGTCCTAGCAAAGTGGTCTAGAAAATGACTATATATGAATTTATATAAATATAGGTGTGTATGAATATAAATATATACTCATTTGCATAAAGTAATATAAATCCTGTTCTGTTTTTGACTGCTATTATAAGCTGAGTATTTACTGGAAATTATTCTGCATGTTGATGAAATCAAAAACTTGGTGAAGGCTTTAAGATAATGTTTTTTAAAAAAAGATAATTGTTAAAGCCAGCATATTACCTGCTAACATCCTTACTTAGCAGTTTAGTTTTCCCTTGGCTGAGCTTCCTGATTCACCAGCCATTCCCTGTCCATCTACCCAACTTAATTCAGGCCATGAACTAGGCATTAGGCATGCAGAGGAGAGTATGGCAGCACAGGCCCTGCTCTCAAGGTGTTTACAGTTCAACAGAAAACAAAAATTACAGCAAAGGAGCCAGTGCTGTGACCTCTGATTCCTCCCCCACTCCTCTACTCACAGCCATGCCAGGCCTCGAGCTTGCCTTCCTCGGATATGGTCTCTTTGCAAAGATAAAGCCACTTGTGGCTCAATCCTTCATCTGCAGGTGTCATCTCACCTCATCCAGCCTCCCCTCAACACTTACACATTAAGTTGTTCCTGTCTCCACCCTGGCAATCCCCGTCTGCTTTCCCATCTGATATATCATGGATTTTGGGTAAATTATATGTATATTGTCACCACTTATCTGAAAATGGTGTGTGTTTTATTTCTTGGTCTCCCCTTCACTAATGCCCTCTAGAACTCCAGCTCAGTAGGTTTGGGGGGCTTGTGTTTTGGTTTACCCTGGGGTCTCTGTGCCTAGAACAGTGCCTGGCATATAGGCATCATGAAGATTTGCTTGGGTGAGCAGGTGAAGAAGGATGAGAATGTGGAGCTGTAGTGACTAAGCTTGCCTGGGGGACTCATTGAGCTTCCCAGAGGAAGAGGTAGATGCTGACAATGTTCTTTCATTCTGGGTAACCCCTGCTTCTTTCCTTACACGCATCCTTAACTCAGGACAGGAGGAGTTTCCTCTGACAGTGAATCTCTTATCTCTGACTTACTGTTCCTAGTAGTTTACTTTCCTGTCTTTCCTTTGGTCTAAATTTACTAGAAGGTATGCCATAATGGGTTTCCCCCCTCAAAACTTCTGGTTTGATCCTGACCTTGTGGGTATAGAAAACAACTTAGAGGTTTATTTTATAAATTTGATGTGTGTAAATATATAAATTATATACACATAAGTAAATATATATGTACATATTTCAGACAAGCAAACATTCTTTTGCACATATTTAATGGCTTGTGCGCTATTTGGTTTCCAGTCATGGATAAAAGCTCTTTGGGGAAAGAAACCATTACTCTTGCCATTCAGAGCAAGGCAAGTGTGAGGTCAGCATCCTCAGAGCTGTGATGTAGGCTCAGGCTGGATATGAGGAGTGGGTAAGGTGGAGGGGTCAGCTCCTCCTCCTTTGTGGGTGAAAGCTATTGGGAGAGGGGTTGCTGAATGGGGACACAATAAGTATTTTACTTCCAGAGTTAGAGTCAGACTGATGGGGCTGTGTATTTATACCAAACTTTTAAACTAGTGATTTTCAACAGGTGTGCTGCAAGAATCTTTAAAACATGCAATACCTGACTATTTAGTTCAGGGCACTGACCTCATTTCTCTTAGATTGTCAAATAAAAAAAATGACAACAGCCAACACAATAGCTATCTAGTGTGAATATCCTGTCTTGAACCATTAATATAGAGTGTCTCAAAAAAGTATAAACACACACTTTGAATTATTATAAGGGTAGTGTTTATTAAAATACATTTTATTTTTAAAATTGAGCTATCAGTGTGTATACATTTTGGGGGCACAACCTGTATATAGGTCACATATAATAGAGTTGCATCTTACTGGTCATGTGACATAATAAGGTTGAATCTGATTGGTTAATTATTGGTACCAGAAGTCCTTATATAAAAGTATAGACAACTGATTTTTTTAAAAAGTCACTTTGGAGCAAAAAGGGTAGGTAATTATTATTATTGTTGTTGTAAATGAATCAAAATTACACCTTTTTTTTTTTTGGTCAAATTGGCAATATATATATTTTTTGGTGTGCCACAGAATTTTAGTAATTAGTTTATGTGTGTGCCATAAGATGAAAAGGTTTGAAAACCACAGTTCTAAATAAATCATAAAACTGATAGGAGCCTGAGGAAGGCTTAGACGCTGGTATTCTACGCTGGAAGCAGAGAATGATGGAGCCTGTGATAAGGTTAGAAGTGGTGGAAGAGATATTTATTGGCAAATGCCAGCAGTGGTCTCCATGAATGGGCTCTTTTTATGAAAGCCAGAACAAAATACGCCCTGAGTTTTGCTCTAGGCTGAGGATAACATTTCTCTCTCCTGAGCCTTACTTGTTACTGTTCACCTCTGAAGTTCTGTAAATGGACGCATCACCATTTGAAAAAGGCAAGGACAGCGTGTGTGTGTCTTTATGTGACAGAAGTGTATGTCCCTCTTGGCCTCAGAGCATGTTTGTACCTCTTCGGCTCTGTAGCCTCTGTGGGTGCTCTCTCTTAAGCTGCAGACTATTTTCAGCTGCCTGGTGCACTTGTCCAAGATGGATTTCTCCTAGCACTTCAAACTCAGCGTGTCAGAAACAGACTTATCACCCTCGCCTCCATCTGCCCCTTCTTCTGTCTCTTCCCGTTGGGTTGGTTGGTGGTGCCACTGTCCTTTTAGGCACTTGGGCTTAAGTGATTGTTATGGTTCTTACTTCTCTTACTTCCCAACCTCAGTTGCCTGCCAGGTGCTTAAGGTTCAACTGCTCCTTGCTTTGGCAGTCTTAGAATTTTCTTTCTCACTGATACATACTATAATAAGGTGAACCTCAAAAATAGGCTAAGTAAAAGGAGTCAGACATGGATGATTTCATTTATAGGAAATATCCTGACTAGGTAAATGCATAGACTCAGAAAAAAGGTTAGTTGTTTCTAGGGCCTGAGGAGAGGGGAGAAGGGGGACGGTCTGCTTAATGGGTGTGGGGTTTCCTTTTGAATAATGTAAGTGTTTGGAACTAGATTGAAGTGATGGTTGCACAACATTGTGAATGTACTAAATGCCACTGAATTTTACACTTTATAATGGTTAATTTTTTAAAAATTGATTTGAGAGAGAGAGAGAGGGAGAGAGAGAGAAAGGAAGAAAGAGAGAGAGAGAAACATCCATGTGAGAGAAAAACATCTATCGGTTGCCTCACGCACATGCCCCAACCAGGGAATCAAACCTGCAATCTGGTTATGTGCCCTGACCAGGAATTGAGCTGCTGCCTTTTGGTGCACGGGACATACTCCAACCAATGGAGCCACACTAGCCAGGGCTACAATGGTTTATTGTAGCCTCAATTAAAACTTTTTACTTTCTCTGTTCTATCTGTTATCAGTGGAGTATCCTCTGCGTCCCTCCCCACCCTCGTGGAAGTAGGCTTCTTGGGGTGCTGCGGGAACGAATTTCCTGAGGCTTCCATGGGAGGATTGAGGTATCATGGAAAACTTATTGATGAGGTAACACTAAGGGAGTTTCCCTCCAAGGTCCCATCTCCCTTCATCCCGCCCTGGGCTTCACTAGGCTGAGATCAAAGCCACTGCCCAGCATCTTTGCTCCATATTAAAGCACAGTCCAGTGCAGCAGCTGGCCAGCTTGGCTTGCACAGCTTCTAGGGTCACAGAGGCAGGCCAGTGCTGGTCATGGAGTAAACAAGGGCCGGAAAGCAGGAGCAAAACAAAGGAACAAGAGAGGAGAACACTGTCTTGGGTTATAACTAGGAGCTTAACCAATGAAGCCTTCAGGATTTCACAGGCTTGCAGTGGCTCTGCCCCTCTAGCCAATGTTCCTAGATTAGACTGACAGACAAGCACCTCCTTACGTCACCCCAGCTTCACTGTGCAGGAGCCCATCTTCCCCTTGGTTTGATCCTTCTCCCCAGTGATCTGCAGGGAGTGGACTGTTGGTTCCCTGAGGAGTCTGAAGCTTGCAGCTTCTTGGTGAAGCTGCCCAGAGGAGCATGCTTATTAATAACTAGCTAATTACAATGGTATCATTTCTACCCTAGTTTCTGCATGTCTTCTAGAATGCTTGTTAGCCATATGTGGGATCTTCTTCTGTTGGCCATTCTTGGTCCATGCTCCATCTTACCTAACCTCTTTAAAAATATTTTTATCTCTCTGTGCTATATTCTGGATAATTTCTTCATTTTTTTGTCCAAGTTACTAATTCTCATTTTTACAAAAAAAAAAGTTACTATTCTATTTATCCGGTAAGTTTTCATTTCAATGAGCTTACCTTTCATTTCTGGAATTTTAAAAAATTTGCTTGTTCTGCCAGCCGGAGTGACTCTGTTGGTTGAGTGTCATCCTGTGCACCGAGGGGTTGTGGGTTGATTCTCGGTCAGGGTATGTGCCTGGGCTGCGGGTTTGATCCATGGTCAGGACCCATGTGGAGGGCAGCCAATCGATGTTTCTCTCTTTCAGTCTCTCTCTCTCCCTCTCTGTAAGCATACCCTGGTGAGGATTTAAAAAAACACACAAAACTTTGCATGTTCTTTTTTATAATATTTCTTTGTTCCTCATCTATTCCTTTTAGCTCTTTCACCATTCTAAAATCATAGTCTCTTCTAGTTTGTTCTGTTATTTTCAGTTCTTGGTGTTGCTAATCTTTTTGTTCATCATATCCACTGACTCTCACTCAACATGCATTTTACTATGAGTTGTTCTTAGTGAGAATTCCATGAAGTATATTGAAATGTCCTTCTAGTGAGATTTTTGCATTGGTCTTTTCCAAAGGCCTGGATACTATTATTAGTCCAAATTTAAGTCTTAATTTTTGACTTATTAAGCTGTGTGCCAAGTCGGTTGTGTCAATGGGAAATCAAACTCGCATGGGGCATAGGCATAAGGTATTTTAATACTTCAGAAGAGATTTTGTTTTCCGCCACCTGGTATCCTGAAAAGAAGTTAACTCTCCCCACCCCCAACCCCTGGTGATGTTTAGTTTGCTATCAGTTGGGATGCAGCTCTTCAGTGGGTTGCCTGGATGCATTCATGAAGCTTCTTGCCACACTTTCAGCTACGAGGGCCTATTTCTGTGTCTGGTAACTTCCATCATCCCCTCCTACCCCACACTGCTTAGCACATACCCTTGTGCTGTCTGCTCTGGTTTTCAGTATCTTATGCATTTCTGACACTGGGGTATTTTCCTTTTTTGTGTGAGTTCAGCTGTGTATGAATTGTTTCTTGTTACACTTTCCCTAGCATTTCCAGCTGTTTATTGTGGGAGGGCTCATGATAACTCAGTGTACTGTGCTGCCAGAACAGGATGTGACCCCTCAGGGCTCGGCAGCTCTCTGTAGCAGCTCTGAGGTGCCATGAGTAACCCCAGTTGTCTTCTAGTTCATGACTCAGCACTTGTGTTCCTCCTTCTCTGCTCAGTTTTTTCCACCCTGCTGCTCACCAGCTCCCATTTATTTTCCTTAGGCCCTTTTTTCTCATGGCTTCTCTAAGTTATGGTTGCTACTCAGTGTCTTCTCTCTAGGTGTCTGCTATATACTGGATGTTTGTGACCCCCCCCCCCCATCATATGTTAAATCCTAATCTTCGGTGAGGTAGTATTTGGGGATGAGGCTTTTGGAAGGTGGCTAGGTTATGAGAGAGGAGCCTTGGTGAGTGGGAGTAATGCCCTTATAAAGGAGACCTCAGAAAACTCCCTTGCTGCCTCAACCATGTGAGGATACAATGAGAAATTGGCTGTCTATGAACCAGGAAGTGGATCCTCACTGAATCTGCCAGCATCTTGATTTAGATTTCTCAGCCTACAGAACTGTAAGAAATAAATGTTTGTTCTTGAAGCCACACAGTCTATATGGTATTTTTGTTATGGCAGCCAGAATAGATTAAGTTAGTCTGCTTTTATCTCAACCAGTGTGCAAGCACTTTCCTCTGTATGTCATTACCTTCAAACTATCAAGCAGCCATAAAGTCTAGAAATATAAGTGTACAAACATAACAAATGGTTTTATTGCTGTTAGGCTGCATTTACTAAAATGATATTATCTTTGCTTTCAGAGTTTATGGACCCCCTTGTAAGAAAAAGATTTGCTAGGTTGAGCTACTGTAAAGCATCTTTGAGGAGAGTCCTACTGCCGGGCATCTGCTCAGGCTCTGACCAGGCTGTCAGTGGCTGCCAGGGCATTAGTCAGGGCCTCCCCTGGCCCAGCCAACAGTGGAAGGTAGGACCAGCAGGCCATGTGGGACAAAGGCAGCTGTGTTAGCTTAGTGGGCTCTCTAGAACACCTCAGAAGGTATAAGTAGCATCAGGTTTCATTTGCTAGCCATGAGTTTATGGGGAGGGGCAGGGTGCCTAGCTAAAGACGAGGAAGCGGGGAGAAATCTGGTATCCTGAATGATATCCCAGTTATGTGGCCTGCTAAGTTCATAATAAGGTAGAGTAGGATGAGAGTGGGAGCAGAAGAATCAGGGTGTCTGGTTAAGTCTTTTTCCTGAACACCGAAACGTGAGAAGTCTGGTGGCTCTGTGTGTGTGTGTGTGTGTGTGTGTGCAGTGTCTGAACGGGAATCTGGAGGGAACTGGCCTTTTGTGAGTTCTGCCCAGACCAGGAGGGCAGGGAATGGATTGGACTAGAGCTGTGTCCACCAAGGAACAAATTCCAGAATCCCAGGCCTGGAAATCCGGAGGTCAGAGGTTGGGGAGGATTTGGCATATGTAGTTTTGAACATATATGCTGTAAATGGACCAGTTTTGATGTCTGGGCAGAAAGGGGTTGTGTGTTGAGTGAAACCATAAATAGCACTTAATGGCTAGATTCATGCTGTTGGCTGGAAAGGGGAGCAACAGCCTAGCGCAGTCTGTCCTGGTCCCTCGGAACCTGTGCCCTTGGAGCCATTTCTTGCCAAAATCAAGACAGAATCATATTGGGGTTTGCTACTAGACGAGTCCTGTCACCCACTTTACAGTGAGTCCCAGTGTTCTGCGGGGGCCCAGCTCAGTTGAGCCTCACGGGGCCTCTTCTGATGTGCAGGGCGGAAGGCTTTTTGCTTCTTCATAGTGAGCTGTGGCGAGGCATGAGGAGGAGGAAGGCCTTGCCCAGGTTCAAGTGATTGAAATGCTTTCCTTTCTTAGGTTATGTTGTTTCCTTAAGTTCTGTTGTCAAAGGAGGATTTTACCTTTACTTTGTGTGGATTTTATGTCGAAAACAGTGTTGAGGACAAAGGAAGGATGTTGGAAGGAATAACTTTATTTGACAGCTTGCTTCTGACGGGGTGTGAAGGCATGCAAGGCCAAACCTAGGCCTGAGACCTTAGACTTACCTAGTGTTAGAGTTAGAAGAACACTTGAGATGAATTAGCCAGCCTTTTCATTACCAACACGAAGAAGCCAAGGGCTGGGTGGCCCACTCACAGCAGAGCTAGCCCAGGTCTCCTGAGTCTACCTATCCCAGGTCTCCTGTCTCTCAGCAGCTGTCTGTATCTCTGTCTTTCCTCCAGGCTGTAGCTCTAGATTTGGACTCTCCTTTCTTTGTAGACTTGGAAAAGCCCAGTTACCTGGTCAGAACTGGAGGCAGGCACTTGTGGAGCCAGCTTGAACAGAGTGTCTTTTAGGGGAAGCCGCTGGAACGAGCAGCTCCCGGTTCCTTGCTCAGTGCGTTGGTGAGGAAAAGCACTGTATCTTTTTTTTGACCCATTAATGCTTCTCTATAAAATTAATTTCTACTTTTAGAAGTACTTATTAAGCTTCTTCTTTCTTCTCTACTGAGAAAATTACAGGAAGAAGGCCAGGATTTACCTTTGAAGAGAGTGAGCGTGGGTCCTCCCAGCCTGCCTTACACCTGCTCAGTGGGAGCCCTCATGCCCTGTTCTCTCCCATCCAGTTTGAGGTCCTTGTCATCCCTCCCTCCTCCTACTAAAGGTTCCTGGATTCAATTCCTGTGTGTGTGTGGGGGAGGCTTCCCCACACTAACAAGCAATTCTCAGACTCCAGTAGGTGCTTCTGACCAATCTGGCTACAGATTGTAGGTTCCATTGATCCCCTCCAACTCAGGATGCCCAGGTTGTTACCTATACTTCTGACTGACTAGCTATAAATCAGAAGTTTCCACAATCTTCTTGGGTTCAGTTAATTGGCTAGAATGGCTCACAGAACTCAGGGACACCCATTTACTCACTAGATTCCTGATTTATTGCAAAGGATATTAAAGGATACGAATCCATAGCCAGGTGAAGCGCTATATAATGCAAGGTCCCACACAAAGGAGCTTCTGCTCTCATGGTGCTTGGAGCCTGGCAAGGTAGCATGTGGGAATGTCCCAGTTCTCCAAACTGGAAGCTCTCTGAACTCCCTCTTTTTTGTTCATTTGTTTGATGGAGGTTTTATTATACAGGCATGCTTGGTGGACTCATTGGCCATTGGTGACTGATCCAAGCTCTAGCCCTCTCTCCTCCCTGGAAATCAGGGTATGGGACCAAAAGTTCCAACCCTCAGTTTGAGATTAGTTCCCCTGGCAATTAGCCTGCATCCTTAGGTGTTTTACAAATGTCAGTCTCATTGATACAAGCCAGTTGTGGTGGGAAGGGCTTGTTGTGACTAACAAGACACTCATTTCACCTTTATTGCTCTGAGACTTTTTTAGGAACTGAGGACAAGACACCAAATATAATAAAAGAAGTTCTCATTGTTCTTGTCACTCAGACAAGGGTTTTGGGGTCTGTGATCCAGGATCTGTTGATGAAGACCAAATATATCTGAAATGTATTTTGCTCGTCTGAATAACT
The DNA here is from genome assembly GCA_004026665.1 of Murina feae. Lineage (NCBI taxonomy): Eukaryota > Metazoa > Chordata > Mammalia > Chiroptera > Vespertilionidae > Murina > Murina feae. The sequence continues at coordinate 35,188 of PVJC01002007.1, read as the reverse complement.
AAAAATATAACATTTCTTATAAATCACACCACCACACCAGAATTGTACCTAGATTCCCACTTCTTATTGAAATGCTGCCCATTCTGTAAGCTTCTCCCTGAAATACCACCTCCTCACTGAGGCCTTCCACAGTGCTCTTTTCTGAACTCTGAGCAGGCGTTTTCACAGGATTAAACCATTGCATGGTTATTGTAGAAAGCTTGAAAAGTGAAGAAAACTGTAGAGAAAGTTCCCATCATGCTAACGTCCCAGAGATATATCTGATTTTTCATGTGAAATTGGAAACATACCATGTATACTTCTTAGCACTGTACTTTTTTTTTTTTTTTTTTGCTTTGAGATACTTGTAGATTCACTTGCAGTTTTAAGAAATAATACAGAGAGGTCCCATGTACCCTGCACTCAGTTTCCCTCAATGAGAACATCTCATAAAAATCTTGATTGATATTACACTATGGTGTTGACATTGAGTCAAGCTATAGGACAGTTGCATCCTCACAAGGATCCCTCACCTTGACCTTTTGTGGCCACGCCCACTTCTCTCCGGTCCCTTCCCATATCCTTCACTCCTGTCAGCCACTGCTATGCTCTCCACTTCTGTGACATGGTAACTTTAAGAATGTTATATAAATGGAATCATACAGTGTGTAACCTTTTGGGACTGGCTTTTTTCACTCAGCATCATCACTCTGCAGAGGCTCACCCAGGTGGTCGTGCATAACCGTAGTTTGCCCTTCCTTGTTGCTGAGTAGTGTTCCACAGGTGTGGATGTATCACAGGGTGTTGAACCATTCACCGGTCCAGGACATCTGGGATGTTTCTAGTTTGAGGCTCTTACAAATAAGGTCGCTGTGAATGTTCATGTGCTTGTTTTCTGTGGGAATGTACATCTTCATTTCTCTGGGATAAATGCCTAGAAGCTCATTTCCTGGGTCATAAATGGTAGTTGCATATTTCATTGTCTTAAAAAAGTGCCAACTGTTTTCCAGAGTGGCTGTACCATTTAACATTGGCACCAGTTGTGGGTGGATACTCCAGTTTCTTCGCGTCCTCGCCAGCATTTGGTGCTACTGTTGTTTATGTTAGCCATTCCGAATGGTGAGAGCTCATTGTGCTTTTAATTTGCATTCCCCTAATGGATAATGATGCCGAACCTCTTTTCACAGGGTATTTGCCATCTGTATAACTTCTTTGCTGAAATGTCTCTTGATGTCTCTTGCTCATTTTCTAATTGAATTGCTTGTTTGTTTTACTGGTTTTTGTTTGTTCTTCACTACTTTTGAGTCTTGAGAGTTCTTTTTTTTTCATGCATAGAGTTTGTTTATCTAGCTTTTCTTTATTTTCTAAATTTTCTTTTCTTGTTTTTTAAATTCCCATTCTCCCACTCTCTTTCTTTTGGCAACTATCAGCTTGTGCTCTCTGTCTAAGGATCTGTTTCTTTTTTGTTTTGTTTATTCATTTATTTTGGTGTGTTTATTTTTGATTCTACATATAAGTGAGATCATACAGTATTTGTCTTTCTCTGTTGCAAGTATTTTCTCCCACTCTGTAGCTTGTCTTTCGTCCTTTTAATAGGCTTTCTCAAGGCAAGTGTTTTTAATTTTGATAAAGTTCAATTTATAAATATTTCCTTTTATGGTATCAATTCTAAGAGCTCTTTGCCTAGCCCTAGATGCTGAATATTTTATCCTACATTAAAAAAAAGTTTTATAGTTTTACATTTAGATCTATAGCCCATTCTGAATTCATATTTGTGTAAGACATGAGACTTTCGTCATTTTTTAATGCCCGTGGACCATTTGTTGAAAGGCTGTCTTTTCTCCATTGAAATAGTTTCACACCTTTGTCAAAAATCAGTTGGACATATTTCTAGGTTCTCTGTTCTGTTCCATTAATTCTGCCAATACAACCTTAATTACTTAGCTTTATAAGACTTGAAAGTGCCTTCTTGGTACAGTGTCTACTTCAGTTAGCAGTATGAGAGCTTCATTTGATCCTTCTGTGGCATTTCGGAACACTCAGATCTCTGCATTATAGGATATATATGTGTGTCTGTACGTCCCTTCCCTGATCAAGCATTCAAAACTAATGAGTTAGTTTTTCATCTTTAGTTTTTCCATGAGAAAGATCATAACATTGTTTTTAAATCTCTTGGTGAAGAATTTCTGATTCTGTAAATGATTATCTCAGGAGAGTTACTGCAAACCAGCGATTCCCCTCTAGGTCAGCTATTTTGACAGTGACAATAGGTTATAAAATCAGACTGTTAGTTAGTGATAAGGAAAGCTTCCATTCATGGCTTCCTGAACACACAGCCAGGCTCAGAGTGTCCGTTACTGGGGTCATGCCACATCTAGTTGTCCCCATGGCTGGGCAACCTCCTCCTCTTTACCCGTTTTCTGTAGGATCTCACCAACAGGAACTGTGGGTGCTCAGGTGACCTTTCAGGCAGGGCATGGCCCCTTTGGGATGGCCACATCAGAAGCAACACCGCTGTGTGAGCCGCCCTTGGTTTGCAGGCCACTCACTTCTCCCAGAGATTTAAGATTTAGCCATTTTTCCTCTTCACTCAACACAACCTTTCTTGGTAGATGGGAATCTCATATGATGTGGATGGCAAAACTTCATTATGTTATCTACTGCTGTTTAAGTGTTAGAATGGAGCTTTTGTGAATTTTAGTGACATGTACTGTGTTCACATTGCTTTTTTTTTTAAAAAAAATAATTAAAATGTAGACCAGCCATATTTCTGAATAAGTTAGATTTTCACTAGGCAGTTAACTGCATCAAGCTTGTGCTATGGGAATAAATAAAAAGTATTTTCCTTTTCAAAATTTACATTTGATTCTTAGGATCTGTTAAATTTTTATGGTGTTATATAATATTATATATTAAACTATAATATAATTTAGGTACTTATATCCTTAAGTATAAAATCAACAGTCAGAGATACAGAAATGCTTAGAAAATACTCTATGGTACTATCTATTTCCTGAGTATACTTTCTTGGTATTTCTCTGACTCAAGTGAGAGCCATTATACTTGAGTAATATGATTATGAGCCAAATAAGCAGTTTTCATTGTTTTCCTTAGTAATAAAAAATTGAAAAGACCCCATCTAAAATGTCTCACTTTTGAGCAGTTGATCAAACAGCATTTGAATTTTTGACCAAAGGAGGAGCCTTAGAGAGAAGAGAGGCCCTAAGCTCTCCCAGGGCACGTCCCTTTGTGCAGGTTGGTTAATTCTTTCTCTGAAAGAATGTTTGTGTGGGATGGTTGGGTTCTCATTGGTTTCCCAACATCTCAGATGTTCTTTCTTATGACCCACAGCAGTTTTCCTGGAACAAGGGAATGCAGAAATGTGGGATGCACTTATCAGACAGTTGGCATTGGACTATAGAGCTATTCATCTTTGGATGCTGACGTGAGCTGGTTGCCAAGCAAAGCAATATTTATTTATCAAATACACATTTGTGTTTGTTTAATTCTGAACAGTTGGAATAGACTTTGTCAGTTGTTTTCCCACCACACGTGCTTCGTCTCTTCTGCCTGGAACCTGGGCAGGATTAGGAGATAGAGAAGGGGAGCCAGGGGTGGGAGGTCAGGGCACCGGCATGCCTCCCAGGGCTGTTGACCCACCAAGCTAGGAGTGGGATGTGAAGAGGGATTAGTAACAATTTTTTTTTCTTTATCAATGAGTGAAACAAAAGCATTTCTGGAAAATCATCCATTTATTTTTTTTATAAATTATAGGAAGTATTACAATTTAAAGATGATATAATTTTTTGCAGTAAGTACCTGTCTGCTTTGGTCTAAAACAACTGTAATGATCAAGACCTTTAAACATTCCTACTAGAGGAGAGTTGCAGGAATGTTACCTCATGTGAATTAAAGATGATTTTCCCTCTGGCTAACTGATTTAATGGAGGGGGTTGGCCAAATCACTTTTTAACTTTTCAGTTTTGAAGTAACACTTGTTTGTTTCTAAGAGTTCTCTTGTGTAGGATTTTTGGTTTGGATTTATCCTCAAACAAGGTTACTCATGGGGTCATCAAGGTATTGGGGCCCAGAGTGATGTAGTGTTCATGGAAACATCACACGCTGGAATCACTTTTAAGTAATCTGCTTAGAGCAGGGTTTCTCAGCCCCTGCACTCTGGACACTTTGGGCTGATAATTGTTTGCAATTGGGGACTGTCCTGTGCCTTGTAGGATGCATAACTGCATCTTTGGCTTCTACCCACTTAGATGGAAGAAACAAACCTCTCCATTTATGATAACCAAAAATGTCTGTGAGCATTGCCAAATGTCCTGCAGGGGGTGGGGGGGGCGAGAACGGGACGGCAGTTGAGCACCATCAGCTGAGAGATCAAGCAGGACATGTAGCAGGCTAGCAGGGCATCTCTCCCTCCACCCCCTGGAGGAAGATTCCTGGTTGACCAGAGGAGCGTGTGGTGATGTTGAGCTGCATTTGGCCTTGTCAGTGGTGTCAGGCTCTTTCTTCGTGAAGGGAGATTTGACGTGCTTGTGAGGGAGCTTCAAAAAGTTTGTTCTAGTACCTTAGGCAAACTGCTTACTGTGTCTGGGTTTAACTCCTAGAAGTCGAGAGCTTGGTTAATTATTTTATTTTCTGAAGGGCCTCCATTTTCTAACTCTGCAAAGAGGTGGGTAGAAGGTGGGCACTACATGGTCACGTTTGCTCTCGGACTCTTGCAGAGCATCTTCAGAAGTGCCCTGTGGGGTGACTGTATGGGTGATCGAAGCCTTTCTTGCAGGAGGATTAGAGAACAGCAGTGCTTAGAGCAGGTTTGTCAAGGTGCATCTTGTGTCATGTTGTATTAGGTGGTTAGTGAAAGGCTTGAGAAATCGAGCCAGGGACCGAATCCTTTAGCCTCATGAAGCTCCACCCTGGCTGCACATTAGATTCTCTCAGGAGCTTTAAGAATCCTGATGCCCAGGCCACAGCAGCACCTCTATTTTAGTTTTTAGTTTCCTGGTAATTTTAGATCAGCAGTAGCCACTGCCATGGGATGGTGCATCTGAAGCATCTCTGTAACTGTAGCTAAATAGTTCCCACCCAGGAGCAGTGCTGTGGGCCCATTAGATTAATGAAGGGTAAAATAAGAGTTTCCAAAACAGGCGTTAGGGGAAGATGAGGCCTTGGAGCGCTCTCCTTTTATTAAAGCAGAGGCCGCAGAAGATGGAGCTTACAACATGTAATTGCTCTAGTGAGTTAGTCAGCTCACAGTCTCAAGGTGTATATTTATAACAGCAGAAGCTGTAAAGGGCAGTGACAGTGTAGCTCCTAGTCCATTCATTATAGTTTTCCTAAAACACATCAAAGGCCAGATTCTAGCATACGCATGATGGTCTAAGATTCGTTTGAACCTGCCACTCATCAAATTCACTCCACCCCTTTCTACTACCCTAGATCTTTTTCCTCCCCTATGCTTTCCTCTTTTACTCACCAAAACAGTGCACCCTTCCAACTGTTGTGGGTTGTGCTGATTCTCTGTGGCTCTGCTGCTCTAAGTCACAGGGGGATAAGAACCCTCATTAGAATGAAGGGTGGCTGGGTGGTCAGCCTCCCCTTCCAGCCTCCAGGTGGCCTCGGACCTCTCATGAGCCTTTGAAATCACCCCATTCGAGGGCTGGTGTTTTGTTTTATTAAACTGCTCTTGAGATAGCAGAACACATTGCCAGAAAAGGGATGGAAGGGGTGAAGATTGGGGTGCTAGCCTGGGCGTCTCACTCTGCTCTTTATTTCTGGGAATTCTAATAGTGGGGCATGTGTGGAAGAGGTGGGGGATGATGGGGAGAAGCAAGTGAAGCCTTGTGAACAGAACAAGTGGGAGGCCCCCTCACAGCCATGACTGAGGGTTCCCTGGGCACCAGGGACAATCCTCACAGTTCTCAGGACCTCACCTTGACTCATCCTTAAAGCACCCCAGTGAACTGGGCTGGGCAGACCCATTGTAGTGGAGAGAGTGGAGCCTCAGTGACAGCGACTTGCCCCAGTCACATAACTTGTCCATGGCACACTGGACCTCATGCCAGTGGGTAACTGCCCTTTATAAGGGACAGAATAAATACTTAATTTTTAAAAGTCAAAATTGCTTTCTGAAGAGAAGTGGTGGAAATTCAGGGGTTTACGTGTGAAATGTATACGTGTGTCTACTGTTACATATTCAGGCTGCGCATATGCACAATAAGAAGATAAAGGATTGAATCCTCACTTTTTAATCCTGTGTCACATCATCAGACTGGGGATAGCTGTTTTCCTTGATGAACCATATTCCATGGACTCATCAGTGAAAAGGTACAACATTAAAAGAAAAATAAACATGCTAGTTAAACTATGACATGCTGTATATCAGAGCATGCAGCCCGAGTGCAGAGATAGGAAAAGGGGTATCTGAAAATCGATGAAATATAGCATGTACATGTTCTTCAAATTGCGTTGGATAAGCCCTGTTAAGTCCCTCACTCAAATTACTTGCCACCTGAGGAAGCGTGAGGGGGTTTCAAAACATTCCTGTAGGGATCTGTCGCTGTGTCAGGAAGGCTTTCTGCAGCCCTTTTAGGAGTTTTCCTGTAACTTGTGCTGACTGTTGCCTGCCTTCATGTTCTCCTCTACCGGTAGTGGAGTCCTGGCAGGCAGGACATTCATTCCCGTGCAGTTCCCTGAGTCTGACTTTTACTTTCATCTTCAAAACAACACACCAGTGAAACTAAACTTAGTAGAGTGGTTGGCATTCATCATAACAAGTTTGGCTTAGTTCTCGCACTAGGCTCCAGTTTGACGTAAGGAATTTAAACAGAGACAGAGTCGTTTAAAGAGCTTTAAGGACACGATTTGAGACAGAGTAAGGCGTGTCCTGTGGTAAGGACACTTCCCAGCTGTAGTGAAAGGCTGGAGCTGGTTTAAATGACTTTTGGAGCGTTAACAAAGGGCAGCATGAGGCCGACATCATGGCCGTGCTGGCCTGGGCTGGCTGGCAGGGCGGGGGTCCTTGAAGCTCTCTTTCAAGCCTAATTGATAGCAGGAGAAGTGAGTGGAGACCATTGGAGATGCCAAGCAGATGCCCAGCTGGATGGTAGCTGGTTTCTGGGTGTCTCTAGTCAGTGACTGAGGGGATTCAGGCTAAATACTGAGTGTTGGATTTGAGTCCCGTGAGACACATGGAGGAGGAAAACAGCCCTTGATTGCATTCATAACTGCAAGAATTGGGACCGCACCGGGCTCCCTAGCCACCTGCAAGGCGGAAACTGCTACTGGGTCAAGGTCACCGTCCCTTTCACCAGAGGGTTCATTCTGTCAGTAGGCCCTTCTGACCAGTGGGATGGCTTTCTTGTCTGTTGCTTTTTTGGACTACATTTCGACAAAATAAAGAAAGTGAGTTTGGTTTGGGAAAGTCAACTTGGTTTGTTGACTTATTATTAGGTGTATAAAATTCATGATTGTTATAAGTTGGTAGATTGTATTTTTTCTGTTATTAAATATATTCTTTGTACCTGTTAATGCTTTGTTTATATTCCAATTTGTCTGATATTGCTATATTAGCTTTCTTTTCTTTAGGCAATTTTAGCTCTTACCTCTTTGTTTTCAATTTTTCTATATCATGTTTTAAACAGGTTAATTCTGAGTGTGTATGAGAGAGATAAGTCAAGTTTATCTTAATAACTGAGTTTATTCCATTTAGAGTTATTGTGATTGAAATTGTAACTGGACTTAGTTCTACTATCTTTTACGTTTCCTGCTACCATGTTTTTTCTACTTCTTTTTTAACCTTCCTGCCTTCTGTCAAAAATATTGGGCTTGTTTTTAATCCCTCTGTGGATTTAGAAGCAATATCTTCTCATTCTGTTATTTTACTGATTGCCTTTGCAAATTTTAACAAAAATACTTAAAATATATTTGTTATTCTCCTGAATGAGAATGACACTGTGACTTCCTGACAGTTATTTACTGTCATCTTCCTCACCGCCCCCCCCCCATCTATGCTTCCCTTATAAAAAATGTTGATTCATCATTTAGATCTAAATTTACCAACTTCAGTTATTACTTTTCTTACTGGGTTCTTTTTCTTCCTGCTGGAAGGCATCTGTTAATGTTACTCCAGCAAGCATAAGTAGGAGGCAATCTAAAAATTGACTTCATTTTGCCCGATTCTCAGTGATAATTTAATTTGGTAGAGAATTTTAGATTAATAGATATTTTGCCTCAGCACTTCTGAAGATAGAATTCCATTAATATTTTGGTATCCTCTGTCACTACAGCAGCTGTCAGCCTAATTGCTCATTCTTTGTGGGTAACCTGACTTTTCCCCCTTGTTCCTTTTAAGATTTTAATGTTACCATTGTAGTGTTTCACTATGTTGTGTCTTGATGTAGATTTCTTTTTACTTATCCCTCTTGGATTTTCCTCATTTCTTATGTTTGGAGTCACTTTGCACATAGTGGCCCAGCCTGTCTGGGATTTGCCTGATGTGCAGGGTCAGTTGCCTAGCAATGTTTGTCAGGCATATCTGGTGATGCAGAGACTAATAGCATAAGAGCTCAGAGCTTTTAGAAGTTAAAAATCTCTAACCACTAAATAGGAGCTCTGAGGCAGCCATCATGTAATTCTTACTGGAGTGTGCTGGTCTAAAAGAATAAACATATTTTTCACTATTCAAGAAATAACAATTTAGCCAGTGCTTTGGTGACTGGCAGTATTTCCCTCCAGAAACATTTGCCTGGCCATTCCCGTACTAGAGGGTTTTTCCTTTCTCTTCTGCAGCTGTGCAGTAAGAGCCCATTTTCTGTCTCTGCTTTGAGCTTACTAGTGCAGTTTATGAAAGCTAACCACTTGCTATAGGGAAATATTGTTGTTTTAGTTAAGTTACTCTACATACTACTAATAAATCTTTGTACTTATAGGCATTACAGATGTATTTTTATCTTACGCAGAGTAGGAAACTCAAAGAATGAGCGTGATTTTTCTCTTCTCTTGTGAAGTTATTTTTATAGGTACTCTGAATGTGAAGCCCTGAGGGTTTATAAATAGCATGTGATTAAGGTGATTGTCTTTAATGCTTAGAGACATGTTTTAAATTATAAACACAAATAATGGAGGAGATTTTGGAGGCCTAGTTGACCTTAATGATTTGCAGAAAATGAAGGCATGGCATTTTCATTTGCTTTCAGAATAGGAAACAGAGCTGTTTCTTTTGATATTGGCTTCCCATCTCTGCACACAATACACAGTTTTGCCCAAGAACTGCCTTTTAAAGTCAGATTAGACTGACTTGGTCCATGTTTAAGGCAGAACATGCTGCTTTGAGAGTCGGAAGGGAGGCTCACGGAGTCCTTCTTGGCTGAATGGTTCTGTAGCAGCTATAACACATCAGCAAAGCAGGCTCCACAGAGTGAGAAATCACAAATTAAAACCTTGAGCTGCAGATACTGTGCTGAGGTGAGAGTCCGCCTGACGATGACACCGAGGTCGGTGTTTCAGTGCATGTCATGTTCACCCAAAAACATACTCTGAAATGTGGGGGCCTGAGGGTGTAAGCAGCAATAAGGGGCAGGCAGGGGGCTGCTCTGCTGGGAAGCACTTCCTCCAGTAGCACAGGGTGTGCGCCTGTGCGTGTGTGCACCATGGGGAAGAGGCCGTGACAGGAAGGTGTTCTGCTAGAAACATGAGTGTGCTTTCCCTCAGCATACTTATGGCGTCTGTAAGAGATGCTACCTACCCATATTACCCTTTTATTGTTGGCTGTCCCCTTATTACTAAGGATACATTTTCCAGAGATGAACATCAGCATGTGTCTTCTATACAGAGAGGTCAGAGTAAGTCAGGAAGTGACAAGTTCAGGGAGAACACCAACGTGGTGAGACAGCACTGGCTGATCACAAGCCTTTGATCAGAGGGAGGTCTGTGGACTTGTTTAGTTTAGGTGCTGTACAAAGCGGGTTGCTGCAGAAATCTATGATTGTAGAGAGGAGGTGAGAGCAAGCTTTCTTTTCAAGGCTGTGCCAACAACTGCTATCTCCTCGGAAAACGTGTTAATGTCTCCCAGAGCCAGTTCTGCTGAGAGAGTTTGGAGGCAGGTATGTCTTAATAGTTAGTTTAGGACAGAAACAGGTTTTTTGTTGCTCTTTTTACTCACTTTCCTTTATCTGGGTTGCTCTTCCATGAACTAGCTTTCAATCTTCAGAGCCCTCTTACTCATAAGCACCCAGGGATGCAAGAACATGCTCAAGCAGTAGAAATCCTTGAGAAACAAGATAATGGCTATTTCAGGATAGTGCTTCGTGCTTTGATTTTATTTACTCTTTATAGCTAGCATAGTGAGGCAAGCTGATGGTTTTATCACCCCATTAGACAGATACTCAGAGGAGATTGACGGTGATTGTAGATAATTTATTGAGGAAGCCACATAGCTCTGACTGTAAGCTTCCTCGGGGCAGGCCTGTGATCATTGTTCTAGCTGTAGTCCCAGGGTGGTACCTGGGACAGTAGTTGCTCTTATATTTGCCGAGTGGAACTGAAAATCAAACATCAAACCATACCTTTTGCCTCTCAGGCCTTCTCCTCACAGAGCAGTGTCCTCTCCACAAAGCAGCCCCAGACCATCTCATCTCCCTTTGCAGAGGAGTTAAGTGGCATGGCCAAGTTTCCCTTGGTCTTGGTGAGCAGTTGACGTGAGATGAGTGGAAGGTTTGAGGAATTTTTGCCTTGAAAGCTTGGTCAGGTCTGGAAAAATTGTATGGATGGCAGTAGCAAACAGTGCTGTAAAAGATAATGGAATGGAGACAATAAATGGAATAACAGCATAATGGAAAACTGCAGAAGATGAGAGGAGCCAACTAAATGCACAACGAACTAGGAAGGACTTGCGGGGAAACGAGAAAACAGAAATGATTTACTGTTGTGCCAAGCAGTACAGACTCCCATATCAGTTAAAGGCTGCGGGAAATTGCGATGCGCTTGCTGTTCGGGAGTTTACTTCTCAGTGCGCTTGGTGGCCATCCAGGAACTTATCAAATCAAGTTAATGGAGAGTTAAATGGCTCTTCAGACAAGCTGGCTTGTGGCAGCTGGAAGTCAGGGCCTGTGCTCCTGTCACTGGGCCGCACTCTAAGGGGGAGACTGGCCTCTGAGGGAGGCTGTAGAGCCAGTTAAGCTGTGCCTTCAAGGAAGAGCCTGCTCCCCTTACCTTCCTGGGAGGAGAAGCTTTCATTCCCTTAGTCCAGCTCCCCCTCTGGATGAGAGAGAATCATTGATCCGCTGCCTCCTGCACGCCCCCTACTGGGGATGGATCCCGAAATCTGGGCATGTGCCCTGACTGGACTTGAACCTTGACCTCCTGGTTTATAGGTTGATGCTCAACCACTGAGTCACATGATCCTGGGCTGGGCTGCGATCTTTTGATTCTCTCTCCTGCTTCGCTCTTCCATTTTAAGGGCCTTGTGATTTTTAAAGACTGGATAATCCAGGTGAGTCCTATTTTTAAGGTCAGCTGATTAATGACCACCCTTCTCCATGTGGTATCATACAGTCACAGATCCCATGGATTTTAAAGAAGTGGACATTTGGGGGAGAGAGGAATTATTCTGCCTCCCACCGCAGGGAAACACAATTTCAGAGCTGGTGAGGTTAGAGCTCATTTATTCCTTCTTGCTTTGTATACTTGGAAAGTGGAGGCTCGGGGCATAACACTTATTATGCACTATTGAGTATTAAATACTTCCAAATGCTTGTCTAATCTTTATGACAACCCTTTAAAATAGGTGTCTTTATATTTGTACTTTAATGAGAAGAAACTGAAGCTCACCATGGTTGACAAACCTGTCCTATGTCACATAACTGGTAAGTGGCAGAGCTGAGAATCTCATATCCACAGCTGTCAGATGCCCCAGCCCAGGCACACTCTTTCTACCACGTGTGGGGTGTGTATAGTCCCCTATCAGGTCTCCGGTTTCCGGTTTGGCATTCTTTTTCCATTATACCATTCTGCCAGCTCTCATTTTCCTCCAGTGGCATGAGCAACAATACATTTTCCACAAGTTCCTTTTTGAAGGCAGATTTAAGTATTATTTATATGTTCAAGCCTTTTTAATTTTTGTGGCTCCTGAGTTCCTTTTCTAAGGGACAGCATAAAATTTTCATCTTCTATAGGAAATTCCCCAGATCAAACGCCTCAGAAGATATATATGGAAACCCTAAGACAGAAACATCACCTGGCTTCCGTTCCTTACCCGCCCCCTGTGCTTCTTAGGACTGAATCCCATATATATATATTTTTTTCTCTTTATCTTTGATATATTCTTCCTGTTTTATTTTTTCCTTTAAAAATTTGGAAACTTTTTTAAAAGAGTGTATGAACTCCTATATGCATATGCCCTATTGAAACCATGGTGTGGTATCTGTCAGGTTTTATGAATGGCTACCACAGACCCTTTGTTAAAGACTACACACTCATAGATGGTTTTCTGTTCCTTCTGTTTGTTGTAAGGATTGGGTTGTACTGGAATTCTGTAAAAGAGTCCTTCATTCCCCACACAACTGCATAGATGCCCTTGTTCTGATGACAGCTAAAGACCTGCGCAAGGAATGTCTTGGAGCTGTTGGCCCAGAACAGGGCAGCCAGCTCCACTGAAGTTTTCCAGCAGTGTCTGTGGTTTGCACTAATCCCATGATCCACAAGGAGATGACAGCTGGGGAGCAGCCTGAGCTGCAAACGGAGGATCAGAGGGACAGATTCACCTCCTGCCTCGGATATTTGAGAGGGTTTGAAATTTGAGATTCTCAGTTATAAACCAAGTTTGTGACCTTAATTTTTTAAACAATTAAAAAATATTAACTATATTATATGTAAAAATAAGATATTTTAAGTATGTGTGTGTGCAATCGGGGATGTGGGGGGTGTCCCTGAGCCCAGCCTGCACCCTCTCACACTCCGGGAGCCCTGCGATGATTGATCGCCCTACAGAAGGAGGCCCTGCCCACCTAGCCAGAGCTCTACGATGTGTCGCCCCTGTAGAGAGAGGCCCTGGGGCAATCGTGGAGCCCTCCCCCGATTGATTGCCCCACTGGCCAATGGCCTGGGCCTCCTTCTGCAGGGCAATGACGGGGCCCCCAACCAATTGCATCGCATCCACCTTGGCTGGCCTGGGGCCAGTGGGTATCATTGTGTGGTCGTCCGGCCGGTCATTCCACTGTTTGGCCATTTGGTCTATTTTCATATTATGCTTTTATTGTTATAGATACCTAGACATTCTGAACAACATTATTTCAGTTTGTTTTTGAACTTCATATAAGCAAAATTGCACTGTATGTACCCTTTTACCCTGCTTGTTTTCACTAAACAGTATATGTGTGATTGTCATATAGTTTATTCATTTTACTACTATCTAGTGAGGCATTATATTAATACTAAAGGCTGGTGCATGAAAATCATGCACGGATAGGGGTCCTAGGCCTGGCCAGTGATCAGGGCCGATCTGTGGGGTGTGGGGTGACCGGTGGGGCGATCAGGTCCTCCCTTCTCCCCGCTTCCCGCTGGCACCCGCCTTGGCTGCCCTGGGGCATGGGGGCTGGGAGCAGCACCTGCATTGAGCATCTGCCCCCTGATGGTCAGTACGCATCATAGCAACCAGTTGGTCTGCCATTTGGTCAATTTGCATATTAGGCTTTTATTATATAGGATATATGTATTTTAAAGAATACCCATCATAGGCAATAGAACATTACAATTTGGTTTGAAAAAATCTGTGTATGACTATCTCCCACTCTCAAGTGAACATTCTGCTGAATTGTGTTAATTTCTTCCTGCCTTTCTTTATAGTTTGCCAGCTATGTATCCCAAAGAAGTATTCTTTTCAGTTTTGCTTAGTTTTGAAGAAGCAACAAAAGGGAGTCATACTGTAGATACTCTTCTGTGATACATGATATCACTCGACAGTATGTTTTGACATTCATCCATGCTGACGCATGCGGCTGTGGACCACCCATTGTCACTGCCCTTTATAGTCCACTGTCTGGGTCTCTGCTCTTGTCTTATGGGTTGTTTGGTTGCTTCTAGGTTGTTGTTATTAAAAAATCATGTTTCTGTGCATATGCCTTGCTGTCTCCTGGTTGCTGTGTGCCATAAATCCTCTGATACACAATCTTAGGAGTAGGTGTATTGGGCTATAGGGTGTGCACATGTTCAGTTTAATTTTTTAATTCTGCCATGTTTTGTTCTTATTCGGGTATTAGTTTCAACATCTCTGCTAGACCCTAAGCTCATTGAGGGCAGGCACTGACTTATTTTATCTCCACCACAGTTGGGTACTATTTAACACATAGTAACACATTGAGTGTTTGCTGAATGCATGAGTGCATGAATGAATGACCAGTTGCATGCAATAAAGCTAAGTATCTGAAACCAGTCACGTGGGCGATGAGGTCCCTTGGCACATGCATGCCCAAGCAAGCAGGTCTCAGCCCTCTATTTTCCCAGTTGGGGATGAAGGGCCTTTGTGGCATCACCGTGGATTAGCAGCTATTGGCTCAAACTAAGCTGATAAAAACAATAATTATTTTTGGAACTATAAACCTTTCTATTCAAGTTTCTTAAAATTCCCCATGGTTTCTGATTGCTTTGTACGGACAATTCGTGAAATATTTTGTGACTTTGTACAATATAAATATTGAATGAGAGAAATCCCCATTTGAAGAAAATAGTAAACAAAAACCTCAACAAATTTAATGAAACCAAACATTTATAACCAAGAGAAGTAAAACTAAACTAGTTGATGAAAATTTTTTTTATAACTGAGGATGAATGAAAATTCAGAACTATATAAAAATAGTACTGATTCACATTTTTCAGATACTAAGGTATGAGATACACCATATATATGTGTTTTAACTTACATATAAGATACATAATAGAGAGCATATATATCTGCTAGAATTAGGGAAATGTATTGACATATTAGTACAGACTCTTCAGAAAAACATTTTTTTTTTTACATTAGTTTAGGGTCAGCCACCTCTGTCTTTTGGATGGAGTCAGTCGACTAAGTGCAAGACTTTGAGCAGGAAAGCCACATGGTTTGTAAACCAGAACCCTGCCTGTTAACAGCCAAAGGTCAGAGGTGACCAAGGTCCCTTGGGGGTTGACACTGTCACCTATGAGGTTCAGTCCTTTCAGAGTACTTTCTCATGCACAAGGGCAAGTGCAGTGTCCTCTGTTAGCACTATTAGCACGTGATGCCACCCCCACAATGTCATGCCTCATCTCTACTTTTAGTTCTGTTATAAATGGAGACCCTGGACTTGCCTCGGTTGACCTTGTGAGCTATTTGGCCTGTTACCCTATTTGTTTGGCAGCAGTGAAAGGTGGCGCTTTTGATCAACCAGCACCATTTTCAGTCTCTGGGACATGCTTCCCTGTGCAGTGTCTTCAAACTCATTTCATAAAGGCGTCAAAGAGCAGTTGGGAAATAACACACGTACCACAGCACACCCCAAAGCAGTTGCCCAAGGCTCAGGCCAAGAGCAATTATATCAGCAGACAGGGACGCCCTGGAGTGAGAGGTGCAGAGTCAGGCAACCTGGGACCACCGCAAGGGCTCAGTGTGTGGAGTGCGCAGAGGTAAGACCAGGCAGGTCAGGCTGGCTAAGGACAAGCCACGGGAATCTAATGTCTGGGCTTGGAGTGTTGGATGTTATTCTGAGGGCAGTGGGGTGCCACAGGAGGACTTTAAAAGGGGAATGACACGATCAGAATTGTATCTTTGGAAGATAACTGGCAGTAGCACGAAACTAGAAGAGAGGGGCCAGTTAGGAGATTGTAGCAGTAATCTAAATGGGGAAAAAAGAGCCAGCCTGAACCAAGGCAGGTGCGAGGGTGTTAGATGGATGAGCAGGTGAAGAGTTTTGCCTTTTTACTAGTAAATACCTGTGTGAGAGCAATGTCTTCACTTGTAGTGGCGGCAGAGCTAGTGTGTAGTGGCTGCAGCCAAGCTGGGCATTGTTCAGACTTCAGATCCTCTTCTGTTGCTTCATAACCACGTGACTTGGGCAGGTTACTGAAGTATGTGGACATCAGTATCTGCAACTGTAAAGGAGAGATAACAATACCTCCCTTAGAAGCTTGTTTTAATGCTTCAGTGAGATAAAGCTTTGCTCTAAGAGGAGGTACAGGTTTAACATTAGGACATTTGTTGAGTTCTGTTAACCCATAGGGAATATTGAAGTCGTTGTCAGCTGTGTGGCCATGTGTGTGACTGCCCAGCCAGACGGGCCTGGAGTAGAGCCCAAGCCCTGAGCCCGCCCTCCTCAAGGGTGGGGACATACCTACTGCCTCTTGTGTCTCTGGCACCATGCAGAGGTCCACGCACGCAGGACCAGTGCAGCATGTGCTTGTCGCCTGGCTGGTTGGATGAACAAAGTAAATTTCTATCTTCTAATCAGATGAGGGCAGAGAGAAACCATAAAATGCCACCTGCTCTCCTTGGGGCTATACACTTGGACCGCAATTGCACAAAACCAGAAGGCACTGTTCTGCAAAAGGCTTGAGAATGATTTTTTTCTGGGTGTGGGAAGAGTTGTAGCAAGATTATTATCTTGCTTTTTGAATGCATTGCCATTATAATCAAGATGATCCATCTGACTTGAGGGAGTTCTTGGCTTATTAGAGTGCTTTATCTTGGTTACAATGAAGCGACTTTCCAGTAAAACTTGATTTATTTCAGGGAGTCACAGACAGTCACCTTTGGCTTTGCTGGTGCTGAGGCCTGCAGAGCTGTTTTCCCTTTGAATGTTGATATATTAGACGTGCGTTGGAAGCAAGTTACAGGGGAGCGTGGGGAGCCGCTGTGGGCCAGGGATGCCGCATCACTGCACAGTGTGCACTTGGCCACTCAGGCTCCCAGGATGGTTGGATGGGCGGGTGCTCTGGGCACCAGACCCAAAGCAGGAGAAGTGGGTGTGGACATGTGATCGTGTCTTTTCATGCTGCATGTGCATCTCTTTCAGCACATGGAGTGTGTGTATCTGGAACCTGTTGAGAAGAAACTATTTGTGCAAAATAGAGATTTGTAAATCTCAGGCTGTTGCTGACTCTGCACTTGGTCTTAAATGTTTACAAGGAATTTTAAACACGTTTGGACATAGCTTGTGTGTGTTCTGTCAGTTGGATATTCTACCAGGTGCTTGGTTCTGTGTTGTAAGTTTTATGTGGGGAGACATTAGACTCATCTCTTCTGGTGACCACCCCGGAGTGTAACATGATGTTTTATCTCTGCATCTGGGGATACGAGGAATGCTGCTCCGACCATTCCGGGCTGCTCTCAGAAGTGGACCATCTCAGCCCTTCCAGAACAGGTTGCTGTTGTTTTGGAACAAGATAACTTAAACTTTGTGCTGTAATTTCTCACCGGGATGCTGTTTTTGACACATTTCTTGACTGTCAACACTAAAAAACAATCGCTTTTTTGTTCTTGGGGGGTTTTGCTGCATGTCCTTCACTGGTCAAGGAGACACGGGGCAAACTTTCTCATTGTTCTGAACCCCACAGATCCAGTGCACGGTGGGTGTGGGTGAGATAAGGAGGAGGCACAACACAAGTGAGGTCAGCTACTGGCTCAGAGAGCATCGGCTTTTTGGGAAGAAGGGAACATCACAATAAAGTCTTTTTTTCTTGTCATGTTGAAGACTAGATTAGATTAGGCATGCTTTGAGTGGGATAGGAGTCAGTAGATGAACAAATACAAATTAGCAGTTACAGAATAGGCACGGGATGTAAAGTACAGCATAGGGAATATAGTCAACAAAATTATAACAACCATGTCTGGTGTCAGATGGATACTAGATTTATCAGGGTGAAAGCTTAATAATGTCTAATCCCTGGGTTGTATACCTGAAACTAATATATTGTATATCAACTGTAATTAAAAACTAAAAAAAATTATATAAGGTAACCAAAAAAAAAAAGAAGAAGAGTCAATTGTATTCTCATTGGAAAGTTGTTTCGTTAACCTGGGTATGAGGTATTGAAGACCTAGATTAGGGTAGTGACGCTGAAAATAAGGGAAAACAATAAATGGGGAGGTATCTTGAATGGAGTTTTGTTGACTCTATAAGACCAAAAGGAACAGAAGCAGGGAGGCCTCTGGTGCTTTGAATCTGGGACATTTGGTGATAAGTGGAGAAGGTGACAGGGTCAGGGTCAACTTGCAGAATGAGGTAAAATTAAGGATCATCTAATACTTTAAACAGGAGTATCTAAATAGCGTCATTTTGAGTAGGAGATGTGAAGATCATGATTTTATGAAAATTACCCACATATCAAAAGTACTGAATAGCAGTTTTGTAAACTTCATTAGACTTCTTATTTCATATTTAAGCTTCCACATACTAGTTGCATAATAACTGAAGGAGAACTTAGTTGTTTATTTGTAAATAGAAAAAGATTTCTTTTTAAGTGTTACGGTTCTCTTTAGCAGCTGCTACTTGCTTTTCCAGGTTTGATTTGGAGGAAGGTTTAGGAAAGGCCTGGTGTGGCTCTTGGTCTCAGAGAAAACGGTGTGGAACAGCGAATTAAAGAGTGAAGACATTCTAGTCTGAGATGTGCTGCACTTCTTAGGCCAGACACACAGAGCAGTATGTGGTTCCTGGGGTAACTGTTTAAAAACCTTACTTGCTGCTTTCCCACTTTTCAAACCCAATGGAATGATGTTGGAAAATGTTGTTGCACATGCGAATGAGAAATAAGTTGATTGATCAGTTATTGAGTACTACGGAGTTGCGACTGGGAGCCCTCTTGCTATTTGAGCAGCCACATAGCCCCTGCCCTCCAAGAGTGATGTGTGGGGAGGCCCTGGGCTTCGTACAGTGAGCAGTAAACTGTAAGTGAGGCATAGCACTGGGCTGTGGACAACTGGGACATGAAAAGCCTCAAAGAATACGGGGGCAAACAGGGAAACGAGTGGACCGAACATGGCTGCTCTGACCTATTACTTACTGCAGGGACAGACAGTGGAGCTGGGCCAAAGGCAGAGGTCGGTTGCCCTTGAATTTTTTTTATTGTTATTTTTTTTTTATTTAAAGGTTATCAATGAGGACATCTGTAATAGTAACAATAAAAATAAAGTTTTTTAAAAAAGAATATATAGTTTACAAAGAAAAATAAATAAATAAAAGTTATCAATGATCAGACCACAAAACCTTCAGGAGAAACTACAGTGACTCAGAGAACAGAAGCAAGCCAAATGCCTAGCCAGGCAGTGGCGGTGTCAGGCTGGGTCACAGATAGAATCTGCGGGCACACTCAGAACTGGAGATAGGAGAGCCATGGCGGGTGAGATGCTTTTCAACAATGTTAAAGTCACTTTTGAAAGTGCCCAGTGCTAACTTCTATTATCATAGGCAGGACCTTTGAATCAAGTTATTTTCCTTTGACTCAACTCGGCCATCCAGCGAAGACTCTCACCATTATGTGAAGTAAGATATTGACAGGCCTGGGATTTGATTTTACCCTGCTCACAGGATAACAATCTAGCTTGTTCCAGGGTTGTTGACCGAAGTCATGAGACTCCTGGGCTAGAGATAAAGGATTCTGTTTCTTGGCACCGCAGTCAGCATCCACACAGTCAAGTTTCCCTTGCCCCCAAGCCCGAGGAGCAGGACCCAGTGAGTCCAAATGGATACTGTGCACACAGTGGGCCCGTGCCACGGCTGGGGAGCACTGAGCAAGGGATCCATAAACTCGCATGCTCTTTGTTGCAGAGAGAGATGCTACCTCGTCCTTCAAGGTTGCTCACTGCAAACACAGCCCTGAAATGGTCCAGGAAAAGACTGATCCAAGCCTTGTGTCCTTGGCCCACCCAATAAGATAGGTAGGAATGGGAGAGACCCATGGAGACCATCTCCTATTAATATGAAAATGTAAATAGCACAGTCTACAGATGAAATATAAAAATGTAAATAGCACAGTGTACAAGTGAAAACCTGAGAGTAGTGTTAAAATGTATGTCTATTTAGTAAATTACCCTGTCATATCATATCATTGCAATATATATTTCAAATGTAAATTAGGTATTCTTATTTCAAACTATTTGAAAGTCCTCGTGCTCTTCCCATAGGCTGTGATAAAGCAACCACTTGAAAAGCTTTCTCCCTTTCTTCCTTCCTCTCCCCCTTATTTTTAAACAATCCCTTTAGCATAATATTCTACCGGGTGCTGTTGGGAATATGGATGAAGTAGATGATTCTGTCAATGCTGTTGGCTGCAAAACATATTAGAATGATGAGACGGGCTTGCATGAGACAACCAGAGTAAATCTATCAATTGCTGGATAATGAAAGCCCAATGATGGCAGAGGGAAAAATGACCCAAATCATTCAGTAACATTTCTATCAAGAATGGTTACAGGGAGAACCAAGATGGCGGCATAAGGTATATACCTGAATGCATAGCCTCCCACAACCACATTAAAAAATACAACTATAAAGCTAAACAACCATCCTCCAGAACCAAGGGAGTGAGTAGAAGCTTTGCAACTAGAAGGCAAGAGAAGGAGTACATTGAGACTGAGTAGAAGTTCTCAGCGCCAAAACTGAGAAGTATGGATGTGCGCAAAACGGTGGTGGCATGGGCGAAACGGTGGCAGCAGCTGCACCTGGGTCCGTGGCTTGGAAGGGGATTACAAGCTCCAGGGTCGCACTGAACTCATTGCGGGCTATCTGTCAATGAGGCGGAAGATGAGAATGGCGTTCTAGCAGAGCTGTTCGCAGTGATCACTGACGCGGAGCTCCGAGACTTGGGGACTCAGGGGCGTGCAGATGCCAGAGTGTGGAGACTCCAAAATAGGGAGAAGATGTGGAGATGGCTGAGGGGCAGCCATTGAGGGTTGCTCCGCCCTGGTGATTCCCTGAGACCCTACCCCACCCAATTTACAACCCCACCCAAGCTGTGCGCCTGTCTGTCTGCAGCCTAATCTAACAGACTGCAGCTGGGACAGAGAACTCCAAAAGTTCCAAACCCCAAACAATGAGGAGAAAGACCTGGAGGTCATTTTCTCCCAGTGATACCAACAGCAATCAAGACTTAACTACAGCAAGACTGTGCCCCCAGCCCTCAAAGGCATACACCAAGAGTGTCCACCCCAGGTGATTGGGGAGGCTGAATCACTGGGCCCTATAGAACACCTAGCACAGAAAGGCACTCCATCAACTCAGGGAAGCAGCCAAAATGCGGAGACAAAGAAACAGATCACAAATGCCAGAAATGGAGGAAAGCGAACAATTGGATATAGAGTTCAAAACCATGGTTTTAAGGTTTTTCAAGAATTTTCTAGAAACTGCCAATAAATTTAGTGAGACTCTCGAGGATATGAAAAAGGACCAACTAGAAATTAAGCATACATTGACTGAAATAAAGAATATTATACAGAGATCCAACAGCAAACTAGAGGTTTGCAAGAATCAAGTCAAAGACTTGAAATACGAAGAAGCAAAAATCACCCAACTGGAAAAGCAAAAAGAAAAAAGAATCCAAAAATATGAAGATAGTGTAAGGAGCCTGTGGGACAACTTCAAGCGTATCAATACCAGAATTATAGGAGTGCCAGAAGAAGAGAGAGAACAAGATATTGAAAACCTATTTGAAGAAATAATGACAGAAAACTTCTCCTACCTGGTGAAAGAAATAGACTTACAAGTCCAGGAATTGCAGAGGACCCCAAACAAAAAGAATCCAAGGAGGACCACACCAAGACACATTATAATTAAAATGCCAAGGGCAAAAGACAGAGAGAGAATCTTAAAAGCAGCAAGAGAAAAACAGTTAGTTACCTATAAGGGAGTATCCATACAACTGTCAGCTGATTTCTCAACAGAAACCATGCAGGCCAGAAGGGAGTGGCAAGAAATATTCAAAGTGATAATAGCAGGAAACTACAACCAAGATTACTCTACCCAGTAAGGCTATCATGTAAAATTGATGGTCAGATAAAGAGCTTCACAGACAAGAAAAAGCTAAAGGAGTTCATCACCACCAAACCAGGATTATTTGAAATGCTGAAGGGCATTCTTTAAGAAGAGGAAGAAGAAGAAAAAGGTAAAGATAAAAATTATGAACAACAAAGTGACAACAAATACATATCTATCAACCAGTGAAAATAACAATTAAGTCAATAGAAATATCTGATGAACAGAATAGACTGGTGAATAGAATGGAAGTAAGGGCATGGAAAGGGAATGGACTGACAGTTCTCAGGGGGAAGAGGGTGTGAGGGGTATGGGAAGAGACTGGACAAAAATCTTTCATCTATGGATGAAGACAATGGTGGGGGTAAGGGCACAGGGTTGGGGGGGGAAGCAGGTGGAGGGGAGCTATGGGGGTTAAAAAAAAGGAACATCTGTAATAATCTGAACAATAAAGATTTATTTTTTTAAAAAAAAAGAATGGTTACAGATTTTTTAACAGGTCTGTATTCTCCTAGCCACAGCCACCCTGGTTCCTGATAGCTATGGAACAGAAGCGTGCAGTTCTGCAAAATGCCTGCTGCCTGAGATTGCCTCCTGCCCTCCTCACCCCCTCAGTTGTATCTCTCTTATTCTCCATTTCTCTGTCTCTGAGGTGTGAAGTGTAGGAGTATTAATGGAAAGGGGCTTTAGTTCTTCAGACCTTTTGGTGGGAAGAAAATAGTGGCCAGGTGGAGCTCACCTGAGAAGGTCTCCCTCATGCTGCACAGCTTTGATCCTGTCCATGTGACAGCATCAGAGAGCTCCTGGCTGCTTAAGCAGTTGGTGTTTGCTCCTGTTTGGGCGAGGGGTGGCACTTGATTGAATTCGCTGAAAACATTGCTTGAGAATCCCTAGATCACTTTTCTGTGAGATGCTATGTAACAATATAGCACATTTGAGTAATGCCCAGTGCCCCGGTGCCACGAGCTCACTCCCCACAGGAGAGGTGGCTCAGGAATGCCAAGGCACTTGCCTGAGGTTGCACAGCAGGTGGCAGGGCCAGGTCCAGGACTCAGGCCTTCAACACCCAGGTCACAGGTCCTTTTTGGGTTTGGAGGTTTTGTTGTTGCTGTTTGTAATCTAGGATTTATTTTAGGTGACAACTACCATATTAGCATAAAAAATGGTGGTGAGTCCTTGATTATCGCTCCTTGTCAAGCTTCAGTTTAATAAGAGTGGTGATAGTGGTGAGATGGTACTCTGGTTTTAACACTTGCAGCATGGGCAATTGTCAGTTGTGGAAGTGATAACCCAGCAAGGTTTTCTTCTACCAAGGTCATTTTAAGGGCACCGCACACCCTTCTCACTTTCCCTGGGACCAGCTCTGTCCCAGAAAATCCTCCTGAAGCCTGCGTAGCTTCTTAGATTCCAGGACATCTCTCCAAGGCCCTCAGGTAACCTGGTCTATTTTGTGATGGGTCATGACTATTTTTAATATCTCAGCCACCTTTGAAAGACAAACCATCATCTCTGTGAATGAGTATAGTCGGTAGAGGCCACGGAAGGTTTGCTCACAGGGACTTGTGCATGGAGCAGGGCTTGATATGGAGGTTATGTAGCAAGTTGTAATTACACAAACATGACTATTCTCATCTGTTTTGTTGGCTTGTATTCAAGGTGAGAATTCACAGGTGTGGAGTGAAGGCAGGGGCTC
Organism: Murina feae; assembly: GCA_004026665.1. NCBI lineage: Eukaryota > Metazoa > Chordata > Mammalia > Chiroptera > Vespertilionidae > Murina > Murina feae. The sequence goes on along the minus strand of PVJC01002007.1, from coordinate 11,527 downwards.
TGTCCAAGGACTGGGGTGCTGAGGTTTTGCACATGAGTGCTGAGGTCTCTTTTGTAAGGGCCCAGACCTTTCCAGAGGTTGTAAGGTGGCCTGGTGGCTTCTGGCCTTTCCTCCACATTATAGAACAGTGTGAGATTTCAGCTTCAGCAAACCATGAAAAAGAATTGCACTATCAAAGTAAAGAGATTCAAGTTCTCACTTAGATAGAATTTCAGGAATACTGAAGGATAGAACCAAACTTTTTGGAGAAAAAAGAAATTTAGAGACTTTATTGAGAAATGAGAAAGATGAGACTGTGTCTTGATTAAGCACTAAAACATGGTCACAAACCCCAGACCGCGTTGCAGAAGGCTCCGAAGCCCCAAAGGAGCTGTCCTGAATCCCAAGTGATGCATTTCGTGGGCGAGGTCTCCTCCTAAAGCCCTTCCCCCTGAATTTAGCTGAGTTTTACCTACTTCCTATGGCTGCCGTCATCCATACCCCAGCTCCTAACTGATTTGACCCAAGAGGAAAGGCTGGCTCAGGGCGAAAGAGAGGCTCTGCTAATGCCCTGATGACAGCACTGGCAGAGGCAGCCACAGAGGCCATAGCCGAGCCTCTCCCACGAGGTCAGGGTTGACTGTATGTTATAAATTCCATTTAAGAAGGCGGCAAAAAGCACATTATATTTTGAAAAGGCTAACTGGGAGTTAGAAATACTGGCTTTCCCACTGTTGAGCTCTGTGGGCCACCACGGTGCTCTCCTGCGCAGCTCCAAACTCCCCGGAGTCTAGAACTTCATGGTCATCTATGATGGCTGACTCCATCTGCTTATTGTTTTACATTTTAGCTCGTACTGAGAAAAGTTTTAGTTCCCTGGAAATCATGTGGAGCCCCTCTTTTTCCTGAGGATGCCCGATCAGCAAACAGTCCCTGTAGAAATTGAAGATGTGTGTCCTGGTGACCAAGAAAACCCCTATCAGACTCTGTAGCGGGTGTGTGATGCTGGTCCGTAACAAAACTCAGAAGGCCAGGGAGCAAGGAGATCTGTAAACATGCCCAGTGTGAGGCTGATGGCCCGTGGAAGTCCCAGAGGCTCTGTAAAAGGGGAGAGAGTTGTGCCTCCACATCTAACCCAGTGACACTGCAGACGCACTTCTATACAAGCACAAAGATACGTTTGGAGAGATTGTATAGGAAAAGGAGGCTATTGGGATTTTGAAGAATATTCTCTTCCAATAGAAGTGGTCTGAGAAAGGTTTATAGTTCTTTAAAAGCAATGCTTTTTACTGTATTAAACACTCTCCTTGTCTTTTTATTGTTGGCATTAAGAAAATGTGCACATTCTTTTGACACAGATACTTTCCCTTTCGATGGTTTTGTAACTGGATTTGGCTAGATAAAGTTTTAAAGGCTGGTTTGTCAGCTTTTTAGCCAAGAAAGATTAAAGGAAGTGCTTCCAGTAATGACTCATGAACTCGATGGTAGCAGCCTCTGCTAATCCTCCCTCAGGAATTATGCCAGACGTCACCAGGGAGATTTTCTGGCTATCTCGCCGTGACTCACTTCCCATTTCCTGGGTAGAGATAATTTCTTGGGACGTTTTATTCTGTAGATTAAAGCAGTGCCTGTCACCTGGCTTTTCCTTAATCCATAGGATTTGGGATAATAATGAAAGGCAGTGGGTAAATTTTTGAGGTTGGTTAATCTGATCTGTGATGAGCTTGGCACCTCTGCCTTCGAACTAGTTAAGCTTATGACTTGATAAATCTGTAAGAGTCTGGTCTCGTGCGAGCTGTGATTGTGTTACTTCGTGCTGAGAATTGTTAATGCTGATCGCATATTTAGGCATGCTCTCATCTCAAAGGCCAGGGACCTCAATGAACTGAGAATCCTCGGTTATTGAATGTTTGTGATCAGACAATAGATAATCATAACAAGGAAGCAAAAACTCTTACTGCAAATTGTGCTGATACCCAGGGAAACCAGATGCAGGGTTTTCAGAATAGAGATGAAGAAGGCTGGCAATCACAACATTGCAGATTTCCCTCCAAGGCCCTTCTTCTTTCCCCTCCACTTATTACAGAGTAAAACACAGTTGAAATACCTCCGCCAGAGTGTCAGTCCAGGAGAGCAGAGGAACAGACGGGTTCCATGACAGAAAGGGATGGGAGACTGCTGCGGGGGAGGGGAGTTGTTATTGTTGCTGAATTCTGCATTTGGGATCACTTTTGGAGGAAAATTGCCTTTGAGTGGATGGACCTAAGTAGCAGATCACACACACATACACACACACACTCACACACACACACACACACACACACATTGAGCTTTAACGTCATGGACAGCGCCTGACAGGCCATCACGCGTACCTTTCTATCAGTGCATCTGCAGGGCTCAAGGTCTAACAGTGAATCCTGCTTCTTAAGGCAGAAGAAAACTGCGGCATGTTTTCAATATTCTTCCTGGAGCTCAGGACTGTTATCCATTCTCGCCCTTGCTAGTCCCCAGCCGCAAACAGGAGCCGCCACGTTCAGGAGGGATTCTGAGAAGACACTGCTGATCTTCAGGCTGCTGTAACATCGGCTCCTGGAGGTTGAAGAGTGACTGCTTCTCTGACAGCTGGGGATACACAGGAGAAAGACTTCTTTCTCTGTTTTCACTTCACTGCGAGTCTGCTTCCCCTGCAAGGACCCTCTGAGAACCTGCTAATAAGGAGGTTGAAGAGGTTCTCATTTGTCACAAACACTGTGAAAACAATCTCCTGCGAAGAAAAGATGTCTAAAAAGCAGAGCATCGTAATGAGGCCCTTGTTAAAGGAAATTGTTCTCTCAAGCCCAGGACTTTGAGGGAAGCAAGTAATTGGCATATATTTCTAGGGAAGAGTGTACATGTTCATAAATGATAAACTGCTATTATAATAGGTTTTCTGAGTTTACCAACAACCCACCCAACAGTAGGCCTGGGTCTCTGAGGTCTCAAACGTGAAGAGGGTGGAATGGGAGACACGTCAGTGAGCTGTGGGTGTCCTGACTAAGAGCAAAGTGACGTGTTTGGGGCTCCCAGGTTTCTCCTGGAAGCCCTAAAGAGCTGGGCTCATGCTTATGGGGCCTCAGAGTCCTAGAGGATTAGGTGTGTTCCACCTCAAAGGTACGTTTGTAGGGTGGAGTCCTTTTTTACATTAGAAAAGATGGATACATGTGAAGTGCCTGTAGTAGGACAAGAGATATTTTTTGCCCCTTTCGGGACCCCCGAAAAGCCAAAGGCACATCACTGTTCCTTGTTGCATACTTTCCTGAGATGTAGGCTAATCTCGCTGGTCCATCTGGAATGGGAGAACAGTCAGCAGGAAAGTGAGCAGCCAACCATTGGTCTCGTCTGGTTTCTCCCAAAATCCCTCATCTGAGACAGCACGGTGTGGTGGAGAAATTCAGGTTATGAAGGGAGAGGTTGGGTTCAAGTCCTGCCTGTGGTGATGGACAAGTTACTTTCTCGGAGCCTGTCCCCTCCAATATGAAATGAGAATAATAATATCTCACAGATGTTTTGAGGAGAAAAGATCTTGAATATAAAATGTTTGCTTATAATGGAGCAAGCTACTAGATGCAAAATGCAAGCAGTGTGTTTGCTGACTCACCTGACATTTTTGACCATGATCCTTTGGTGAGTGTATGGTCATTTCATCTTGTTTGCCCTCCTAACCCATCAGAAAGCAAGTGTTATGATCTTGGCTTCTCAGCTGACCCAGAGGCCAAGATAGATGGTCAGCCAGAGAATCTAGAAGAATATATATTCTTAGATAGATATTCTATATCTAAGAATAGATGGAAGGCTCAGAACTTTTTCTTTTTTACTTCCTTCTAGTCTTATCTCTATTCTTTACATCTTCCTTTACTCCTTTCATTCATTCTTTTCCTTCTGATATTTCAATGTATTTGTGTGTTTGTACAAAAATAAAATATAAAATAATGTAGAAGGTATTCCTGCATTGCTTCCAGCAAGTTTTAAAATTTTGCACCTCTATGAAAAACATAAAAATTTCTCCCACTAGTATTTTCTGACAAATTAACTTTTTTCCTACAAATAAGTTATGATCACTGATAGAAATTATTTACTTCTTATAAACAAACCATGCATGTAATAGTTGGCTAAACTATACTGACCTGAAACATCAGTAGAAGAGAAAACCTAGCTTTAGAGGTATAATAAAATAAAAGTTTAAAATGTGTGCTATTTTTTAAAAAATGTAAGGCCTTTGGAGAAAAAAAAAATGCTAAAGATTTGGTCACTGTTTAAAAGCTTCCTTCAAAACATTTATAAACAGTTTGAATCTATCTGAATGTGTATTTTACAGATTAAAAACAGTACTTGATAATCTTAGCTTCTTGGCCATAAAAGGAGAGAAAGAATGTATAATATTGTACACATAGAAAGTGAAATAAATCACGGGATCTTATGGTGACACCCAGAATATAAGCTATAGCAGTCCATAGAGTTTTGTTTGGGATGCTTTGTTATGGCTCTTAAAATAGACTGTTTTGGATATGGTTAATTATTTTATTGTGGGGAAATATACATAACCTAAAATTTACCATTTTGATCCTTTTTAAGTATATAATTCAGTGGCATTGGATACACTCACAATGTTGTGCAACCATCACCACTGTCTATTTCTAGAACTTTTTCATCATCCCAAACAGAAACTCTACATTCATTAAACAATAACTCTTCCTCCTCCCAGCCCCTAGTAACCTCTATTCTACTTTCTGCCTCTATGAATTTGCCTAATTCAGGGATCTCATATAAATGGAATCATAAAATATTTATCTTTTATTTTCACTTGGCTTATTTCACCTAATGTTATGTTTTCAAGGTTCATCCATGTATCAGACTTTCCTTCCTTTTAATGGCTGAATAGTATTCCATTGAGTTTTTATGCCATATTTTGCTTATCCATTCATCTGTTGAATGGATAAGAAAGAGACTTGGACTGTCTCTATTTTTTTGCCTGTTGTAAATAATGCTCTGCTGCAGGTATCCATTCGAGTCTCCAATAACTAGTGTTTTTAAAAGGTATTTTTCTATGGGTTAGATTTCCAGAGAGGTGTCAGGGCCCATGGGTGAATGGCACCCACATGCTCCTGGAGCTGTCTTGTGCAGTCTCGGTAGCTAAAGCTGCCACATGCCTATAGACTCCGCAAACAGAAAACACGTCCATAAGCCAGAGGCAACCACCTGGCAAATGCACAGTGACATGTGACTGAGATGGAGATGTCTCTGTGGACCCCCACGAAGAAGACATCACGAAATAGTTCAGCATCTGTTGAAGAGGGTGGGCGTCACCACCAAGGAGCCTTCCAACAGAATGATCAAGGTGATCAAGTTTCCCTTGAATGCAGGAGAGAAAAAGGGACAAATACAAAAGATTATGTGTAAGGGATGGCATGTTGCAATGTGGAGTGAGGAAAGAAGAATTGGTAAAAACCACATGGCTGCCATTCTTGAGGACAACTGAGGAGATTACAGGACACCCCCACCCCCACTACCCCCATCTGCCCTTCCAAACCCCAGGGATGGAGATGGAGCGATGTCCGTAGCAGCTGAGACAAAAGAAAGAGAAAGTATCAGCAGATGGGGTACAAGGAGTGGTAGAAGGATAAGTGGGACCCTGTCAGTGGGTTATAGGCACCTGAGGCTCTGTGGGAGACAGGGAAGTAGGGGAGAAATGTGAGAAGGGGTGACACAGGAGGCGAGGTGGGGTATGCACATCCTGCTCCTCACAGCAGCAGCTTCCGTCCTGCTTTACAGCCAGTCTGTGCATCCTTTCTCCTCTCTGTCAATTTTATTCTTAATTAATTCTTGGTAGCTAGAGTCTTCTGTACACTTCTTTAACCTGAAATAACCTGCTAACTGTGCAAAGGACATCTCTACCCCAGAATGTTAATTCACAATTCAGCTATTCTAATTGTCCTATTTCTAACAAAATGTGCAATATCTGCCCAGAGTGGAGGAGACTTTGACAATACCTTGTGTCTGTTTTCAGTCATGTGGCAGAAAACAGAGAACCATAACCCAGAAATGATCAGGGGGTGAGAAAGGAAGAAGGAAGAAAACAATGTCTAAGAAAACAGTCACACCACGGAGGGTTCTCCCAGCACCGACAGGAGGCCAGCTGGCAGGGGCTCCCACCTGGGGCCAACCCAGGATACCTGGGTCCGCCTTGTCCAAAGGCCTAGAAAAGTGCATAATCTAACCCTTTTCTCATTTTTTCCGCCTGGGTGTTGGTCTGTGTCTCCAGGAGAGTTCATGTATTAGCTCATCTGACTGATGCCATGACCAAAGAGAGGAGGTCTTTCCAGCGCATTTCATTTCACATGCCGGGTGCTTCTCAGTGTCCGTCTAACACCAGACAGAAGCTGTTGTATGGAAGAAGTTTCACAATCTCTTTGCTCGTTATATCCCTTTTCTCTGCTTCATGCTTCTACTTATCCTTCCATTCAGCCAATCTCCTGCAACCTTATTATGCACTGTATGTTAATATGTTCAAGAAGAACCTTGTCAGTGGCAAAGACACGTGCCTCCCTCTCCTGTGATCATTGGGACATGGGGAGGGTGTGTGATGTCACCGTTTTTCTCCTCGTGGTTTAACCCATTCTAAGTGTGTGTGAGGCCATTTTCCCGCCATTGGCTCTTGGCATACTTAATTGCTTCGAGGAGCATCTGACCTCCTTATTTCCCTGAAATGATAGAAATAACACTCGATATGGGAGAATTTTTTTAAAGTTAAAATTTCATCTGTGAATGAGTAACAGACAATAGTAAGATATTTTCCTGGCAGGTTTTAAGTGGTCTGTGATATGAATTTAGACTTCTAAATTATCCATATGCAGAAAAGAACATACAGAAACCACACAAATGGTTTGTGTGAGCAAGTTTACATTTCCCACGCAGAGTGGAAAACACATTTCTGTAAACATTGGTCTTTTTTCCTAGAGAGAGAAAAAAGTTGGAATGATTAATGATGGCTCTTACTCTCAATTTGCAAAAAAAAAAAAAGAGGGGGCGAATGAATAGCATTTGAAAATATTAACCAAGGAATGAATTATAACTGCTTAGCAGGCTGACGTTGGCTTTTTATGGCTGTCATTATTAAGCATATTACTTCATTGCGTCCTTCCAAGAACCCTTTGTATAAAATGGGTATTAGGTTAGTCCCGCATTTAAATAAGGAAACGGAGGCACCGGGAGCTCAGTGTCATAGGCCACGGGCGATGTGCTTGGATTTGGACCGGAACGCCCTGCTTCCTAATCCACCTTTCCCTTTCACGCACGAGGCTTTTCACATGCTTGCTGGGAAGCTGAGCAATGCATGAAGGTATTGGTCCAAAAGCCTACTTGGAGTTTTCTCCAAAGCCATACTGTGAAACCTTTAAAACAAACAGTTGAGAGATTCCACGCTGAGAGATCTCAGGCGCTGTTACTCTAGATGGCAAAGGAAAAGAAATAAAATGCCGAAGAGGAGTCAAAGGAAAATAGCGGAGTACAGAGATACATTGGCCCAAAACCAGTGCAGGGGTGAAGCGTGGCGGCGTGGCAAGCGGAAGAAGTCCGGGGACATCCAGCGGGAGGAAAAAAGCCTTGCCACTGGCATGTTCCTATTTGCAGGATATTTGCTACTTAAACCTCCAAGAGACACCTTCTCTCCAAGAGAATACCAGTTAATGCTCTGGTGCACTTTTGCATCCCCAAAGTACATGGTGCAGCAGCAACGCATATGCACCTGCGGAAGGTGGGAGGAGAGGCATGGCTGCCGGCTTTCCTTCTGGGAACCTGTGGAAGGGATGGAGGATGGAAAGGATGCGAACACGGTGCAGCCACACAAGGGCACGCACAGCGCTCTGTGAACCCAAGGGGTGAGAGGGGACTGAACAGATGGCAGACGGGCAAAGCAAAGGCACCTCTGAGTCACTGCGGCCTCATCACGGCACTGCCCGGGCAGACCACTCCAGAGTGAGGCGGAACTTCCTCCCCGCGTCTCCCTGACTGCACCCAGGACCTTTGCAAGCCTCAGTCTGCTCCTGGTCAGTGCGGGCCTGTGATTCCCACTGTCCATCCTGGGAAATGCAGATAGCAAGGCACTGTACATACACCCTTGTGGGGTATCCTTCCCTCTTCCCACAGTTCCTCAGGGCATGCATCACTCTCCCCAAGCCCAGTGTGCTTTGGGCGGCAGGGATTTTTGGTTGAACAGTAGAATCAGAGAATCTATGGGTTGAAGGACCTGGGACATCTTGCTTTCATCCTTCAATAGGCGATGGCTCAGAAGTAGGCATGCTGGCTGGTGAGAGACAGCGATCCGTTCCGGTTGGGAATGGCCATGGAAGGTGCATCAGGGAAGAAGCAGGGTAAAGCTTTCAAGTAGAAGGGATTTCCTGATGAAGCCCCTTTGACTCTGTCAACTCTGAAACCACCAGAGCCCAGCCTGATTGCATAAATAGATTTACCTGCAGCCTGGGGAGGAGCCCTCCTAATAAACGCTGCCATGAGTCTGAGTACAGAGCACCCTTGCCCTCTATAGCTGATGAGGCTTTCTAAATTGTTAGAGCTTGCACTTAAAATCGAACAACAACTGCATTTTCTCAGACCAGCATTTCATATAGGAAACTGTGATGGATTCAGTGTCATTTTAGGAGACAAACACGAGACTGATGTGACTCTAACGCCGCAAAGCAGATTCCGCACACAGGAAGAGTGCCCCGATGAGCACTGCAGCCTGCACATTAGCAGTTCACGCCTCGGGGACACCTCACAGGAACACCCACTTCATCCTCAGCGCAGTTCTGTTCCGAGAGCCTGCTTCACAGCGCCCTGTCCTCAGCAAGGCAGGAGCTGTAGGAACTCTCTGGGGGGAGGAGCAGCTTGTGTGTGTGTGTGTGTGTGTGTGTGTGTGTGTGTGTGTGTGTGTGTCGGGGGTGGGTGCTCCTTGAGCTTTCATGTGGCTGCTCTGCTTTGACTGTGGAAGGGCTGCAGTGGACACACTGGTCTGGGGCAGCTGACTGGTTTTAAACACTGTCTGCGATGTGCTGTCTCATCAACATAATATGCTAGCAGAAATACATGCATGGTTTAGGGCATCAAGCTTCTCAGCCTGTGTGCTCAACAAAGAAGACAGGACCACAGATAAAAATGGCGCCCTTGCTTTTAATCACCTAAACGCAGCACTGTTTTCATTCTTCCACTGAATGGCACTCCAAAGTCTTGCCCAGGCCTTTCCCCACCAGGCTGGGCAGGGCAGCCCCTCCCTCTGCTCTGTGCCCATCCTTAGCCCAGGGCAGCTAGCTAATATTGTGCTTTTGGGCCAGGTTTCCTTCTACGGGAAGCATGTCTGTTTCTCAGTGCCCACTGGCGGGCCCACCTCTGAAGGCAGGGCTGGCCAGCCCCCACCACAGTGTTCCAGCTGCTCTTGGCCACTAGGGGTTTGTTTCTCCATCTACAAGAACAGGCAGCATCTTGCCCCTTGCCCCGCAGCTCAGTTACTGGTCTTGCTTAGCCGAATCATCTGCAGTTTCCTGAATGGTGGTGGAGGCCATTGGACATTTGAGAGCTTTTGCTCCACAGGAATCATGAAACCACAGGCAAGCATCCACTCTCTCCCCTTAAATCACTCAGCGTGCGTTTTGGTGTTAGAGGTGGGAATCCAAGTTGTCATGAAGAATTGTTGAAGATTTATCCAAGGGACAGCAATGGCTTATGCAGAATACTAACCAGGGACGCTTTTGAGATTTCAGAGCGTTTCGGTGGATGATGAATAGAGCTGAGCAGTGGCTCCAGGTAACAGGGCTCCTTAGCAGACATGGGTCAGCAGGTTGGTCTCGGCCTGGTGGGGGAGCCTCTTCGAGAGGAAGCCATCAGCCCGGAGGGTGATTAGAATCTCAGATCCACTTGCTGTCCCCAAATGTGCATTAGGCCTTTCTTTGTCCTCTGTTGGAAGATGTATTTGATGATCCCAGCAGCACAGAGCTAATCCTGCCTGGGGGCTAATCCTCCAGTTTAATTTCCTGTTATTTCCTGCCTCTCTGGAGGCCACACAATCAGTCTTGTCTGTCAGTCTTGTCCATCGCTTCCAGAGGAGGCCAGGCAAAGGCAACACAGTATTAGGTTTAGTGGGAACATTTGCATTACGAGTCAGTTCTGTTGTCCTTAAAATATAACATTGTCCTTGATCTGAAAACATAATATATATTGATTTTGATAATTGGGAGAAATACAAAAAGTGTATAAAGAAAAACATGAAGTTATTCATAATTCTACTGCCTAGTAAAAAATTTCCCAGTTTTTAGTAATCATAATTATTAATGGCTATACAATATTGTATTAACTGTTTTCTGTGAAATCAGGAACGTATGTGCATAACGATTTTCTTTCCAACATTGTGGCAATTTTCACATACAGTGAAGCTTAGGGAATTTTGTAGCAAACACCTGTATACTCAACAACTACACTCTATATTAACATTTTACTATATTTGATCTCTCTTGTATTTATTGTCCATCCACATATCTATTAACACATCTTATTTTTGGATACATTGAAAATTAATTTTACTTTTCCCTAAATACACATTGTTAACTAGAGCTTAATTTTTTGTAGACTTTTTTTAGTTGGATTTATATATACTGAAATATGCAGATCTTAGATTTACTGAGTTTTGACAAATGTGTGCATAAATTTTAATAGCATAATAGTGCACGCTTTTATTTAGAACAATGTGCAAAGTTAAATTAGAAGGTTTAAGGGGTATGACAGCAGATTATTTTGAAATACTCGCACACGTAATTCAGATATTTTCCAGATGTTCTTTTGTTTGAAATATAAACAAACAAACAAAAGTACTAAGTATTTTCTCATATTACATGCACCTGAAAAAAAAAAAAGAGAGATGGATTTTCTCTGAAAGGGAGCAACATGTATATCGTATTTTGGCTTTGCTTTGTTTTTCGAAGTACTTCTCTTTTCGAAGTACTTCTCTTTCATCAGACTAAGGAAGTAATTTGCCTATCTTGATGGACTGGTATACTTCTTTCCCATAGACCAGTGGGAGCTAGAAACATTATTTTTTAAAAGATACAAGCCTTATCTTCAGTTCTGACAGGCAAATGGCATACATTTCAATCAAATTTCAACTTTTCTGAAAGCTCAGTGGGCACTTATTGTCACCTGCTAAACAAGTCAGCAGAGACTTCTGAATTGTGGAGTGCAGTTTTGTGTATCATATAATGCTTGGTGGTGTTGCTGAGTGCTTGCGTGGATGTGCACACTGAGAGCTGGGATTCCTTCCCTGGCCAGATGGTTCCGTTGGTTAAAGTGTCGTCCCATATACTGAAAGTCACAGGTTCAATTTCCAGTCAGGGCACATACCAAGGTTGTGGGCTCGATCCCTGGTCAGGGTGTGTATAGGAGGCAACCAATAGGTTTCTCTCTCTCTCACATCAATATTTCTCTCTCTCTCTCTCTCTCTCTCTCTCTCTCTCTCTCTCTCTCTCTCTCT
>PVJC01002006.1:19170-84762 GCA_004026665.1 Murina feae | reverse complement strand
TCCGCTCAAAGCAACAAAGTTTCAGTTATAGAAGCCAGGGAGCTGAAGCCAAAAAGTGTAGGCAGATTGTGGCCTACACTCAAGGCAACAAAGTTTCAATTGTAGAAGATAAATAAATACCACAAACCTGCTTCCAGCCAGCCTCACTGGGACCTTGGATCAATGGGAGCTGTGGCCAGCCTGCAAACAGCCATCAGCTCTTCACCCAGGCTGGGCAGGCATGCCAGCAGGTGGACATCCCCCGAGGGGTCCCAGAGTGTGAGAGGGCACAGGTTGGACTGAGGGACCCCCCGCCCTCAGAGTGCACTGATTTTTGTGCACCAGGCCCCCAGTATATATATAAACAGGTAATATGCAAATTAGCCAGGCATTGCGACCGCTCAGGAGGAGCTGCGTGTTCAGATGGGTGGGAGGGGACTGAATGCCGTCTCCAGCCCCAGCAGACACACACCCTCAGTGGATGGCGGCAGCAGCTGGAGAGAAGCAGCCGGAGTCCCAGATGCCTAGCAGCAGCCGAAGCAAAGCAGCCCAGGTTCTGGGTGCCAGAGGGAAACTGACAGCTAGGAGAAGGAAGGCCTATTCTTGAACAAATTTTTGTGCATCGTGCCTCTAGTTAATAGAGATAGAGATGAGATGAGAGAGAGAGAGAGAGAGAGAGAGAGAGAGAGAGAGAGAGAGAGAGAGAGCGCTGAAAACATCTCAGACTAAAGGCTGCTCATCAGAATTCTCCCAGCATGTTAACAAGATCCACTTCAGGCTTTTGCTGAATGTGTCCTAGGCTGGGCTCTTGTTGCTACCTTGCTAATTTTCAAGGACCGGACAAGAGCTGAGAGCCAGTTTTAGTCAGCTATCACATTGTGAGCTCATGTGTGCATGTGTGTGTCTCTGAAAAAGTTTTTGTCCAAGCCACAGGCATAGTTTCAACAGCATTTATTGAATGCCCATTGTGTGCCAAGCACTTGGCACATGTCATCTCTAAGCTTCGTAAAGATGAAGAACTCAGGAAGTAGATTATAGTACTTCATTTTATAGAGGAAGATATGACACTAAGCTTAGCTAGTTGCTATGATGTGATTATGTGGAAACTAACAGACACAGGTTTAAAGACATGTGGGAATCGCAATGTTTGTATTCTGTTCACAATTCGTGTCCTTCAGGTCTAGTGTGGTGGATGGAAATGCCTTGAACCAATACAAGAGTGGAAATCAGGTGGAGAGTATGGAATGTCTGATAAAGACAAATAACCAGGCTCCGCGTTTCAGCGTGGAATGGTGTGAGAATCCTGTTCTAAAATCTGGCCTTAATGTCGCCGGCAATGACAAACAGTTCTCTGGAGTCTAGGACCACTCCAGCTGCCTGCTTGAAGAGGGAGCTCTTATGTCTTGTTCTAAGTGAGCAATTGCACACTCCCAGGTGAGTTTATATTGAAAACGACCCACACTTTTTTAAAAATATATATTTTGTTGATTTTTTACAGAGAGGAAGGAAGAGGGATAGTTAGAAACATTGATGAGAGAGAAACATCGATCAGCTGCCTCCTGCACATCCCCCACTGGGGATGTGCCCACAACCAAGGTACATGCCCTTGACTGGAATCGAACCTGGGACCCTTCAGTCCTCAGGCTGATGCTCTATCCACTAAACCGGTTACAGCAAGACCCACGCTTTCGTTCCTAATTCTAGTTGTCAGTCCTCTTCCACCAACATTAAATTTCCACTAAAGCCCGTTTTACTTCCCTGTATTAAGGTATCAGGTTGTGTATGTCTTACACGAGGAGCATTGGTACGCGTGCATCACAGGCATCACCTGAGTTTTATTCCCTAGGCTGCATCCTGTGATTTGTATGTGAGAATGTTTGAGGATACTCTTTTTCTTTTTTGTTTGTTTTATTGCTTAAAATACTACAAAGAGTAGTACATATGTCTCCTCTTTTTTGTCCCCCTTGACCTTCTCCCAGCCTCCCCTACTCCCAGGGTCTTGTGTCCATTGGTTATGCTTATATGCATGCATACAAGTCCTTCAGTTGATCTCTTAACCCCTCCCCTCCCCCCCCGCCCAATCCCCACAGCCCTCCCTGGCCTTCCCGCTGTAGTTGGACAGTCTGTTCAATGCTGCTCTGCCTCTATATCTATTTTTGTTCATCAGTTTATAATGAACAAAAATGTTTTTTCGCCTGCTTCTCTCTGTGTCACACCGCTTTTTCATCTTCCTTGGTGCACTTTGATCTAGACATTGTCTTCCATAAACCCACTTTGGCAATTTTGAGAGTAGACTGGCCGATCTCTTAGCACTTGCTCCTCCATGAAATGCAAGCTCCTTCTTATTTGTGACATTCTAGAATACTAAGTCCAGGTCCAATAAATCAATTCTCGCTTTGCTATCATCTATAATGGCAAGTGGTTGTTCACTCTCATCTTCCTTTCTCCTCAAAATCAGTAACTTCAGCTATCAGAAAATAGGATTACTTCCACACAAATGAGAGGAAGGATGTAGACTAGATTACTCAAAGACTACATAAGGACCCACACAAAATAAAAGCAAAACAAAAACAGGGATCTCTGGAAGCTGAGCTGGCAGGTTCACCAGGAAATACATGCACACCAGACCTCTATTGGAGAAGTGTGGCTGGCATGGCATATTTGGACTTTAATAGAGCATATGATTCTCTTGATACTTTTATAGACAAACTAAGTTGGGTTAGGTAAGAACATAATTAGATATAGTCAGACCCAGCTAGATAATCATAATAAAAAACATTACCATTGAGAGGTACTAAATAATCCTATCTAATCTAATAATCTAATAAAAGAGTAATATGCAAATTAACCATCACTCCAAGACACCTAAGCCACACCTACCAGCCAATCAGAGTGGCTGTATGCAAATTAACCCAGCCAAGATGGCGGCCGGCAGCCACAAAGCTAAACAGCAGGCTTCTGTTGCACCAGCGATGGAGTTGAAACTGCCTGCCTAGGCCACCGGGCCTCTGCTCAAGGCAACAATGTTTCAATTATAGAAGATAAATAAATCCCAGAAACCTGATTCCAGCAAGCCTCACTGGGACGTTGGGTCAATGAGAGCTGTGGGCAGCCTAAAAACGGCCCTCAGCCCTTCACCCAGGCTGGCCACACCCCCATGGGGTGAAGGTCTCCACTGGGGGGTTTGGCCAGCCTGCAAACAGCCATCAGCTCCTCACCCAGGCTGGACAGGCATGCCAGCAGGTGGACATCCCTCAAGGGGTCCTAGACTGTGAGAGGTCCCAGGCTGGGTTGAGGGACCCCCTCGAGTGCACAAATTTTTGTGCACTGGGCCTCTAGTCCTTACATACTTACAGAAAGATGCCCAAGGCAAGCATATCAAATTTTGGGGTGACTTTAAGGAGTGCTATGCATAAAGTAAGATTCTAATATTATCTCACTAGAGGGATAATTTTAAAGCATGTCAAATTAACAAAGGGTTATAAATATAAATAATCAAGTATATTATAATGCATTTGTATTCTGGAAGAATGTATTATAGAAATAATGCTACCTTTACATCTTCATCATCATTATCTAGGCCCACACTGTCCATTTTGATAGCCATCACCAGATGTGGCTACTGAGCACTTGAACTGTTTTGAATTGAGATGAGCTAACATTGTAAAATACACACCACACCTTGAAGACTAAGTATTCACAAAGGATGTCAAACATCTCATTAATTACTTTGACACTGATTACATGTTGAAATGATAATATTCAGCATATATCAAGTAACAGAAAATACATTATTAAAATTAAGTTCACTCTAAGCTTCTAGGAAGACAAAGCAACTTTAAAAGATGAGGCAAAGTGCACTACTTCATAAAGTATGACTGGTCTTCTCAGCCCATTGTTTTCATGACTTGGGTCTGGTGAGATCACCAGGTCTGGGAAGCATCACCAAAAAAATGAGAATGGGAAGTTAGGGGAACCAGGGCCAAGCTTTGCCAGCACATAGTCACATGACCACATGCAAGTTACCCTGCTTCTCTGGGTGGTCAATGAGTATTCATCAAATGAAAGGCTTGGCCTGGTGCACCACATTCGCTCTACTTTTAAACACTGCAATTCTAGGTTTTTCTTCAACTCATAGGAACTGGAAGAAAGTTGGAGATGAAAGGGTTCAGTCGTAGTGTATGATGGGATGGCAGTGGAAGCACCCTGGCTCGCTCAGACGGAAGGAAAATTGTGTTAAATCAAATCCTTCCTTTCCAGAGGAGCTCAGAAATGAGGTGAAAAGGCCTCTGTGTCAGCCTGACCCAACAGCTTCTCTTTGAATGTGAAAGGTGGGGATGAAATTGCTTCTCATTCCCAAGGAACTAGTAAAGCTCTAGGTTGTCCTGTGCTTTGGGTTCATGGAGACTAAATCTTATACTGAACTATTTTTTTAAATTTATTTTATTGATTCTTTACAGAGAGAAAGAGAGAGGGATAGAAAGTTAGAAACATCGATGAGAGAGAAACATCGATCAGCTGCCTCCTGCACACTCCCAACTGGGATTGTGCCCGCAACCAAGGTACATGCCCTTGACCGGAATCGAACCTGGGACCCTTGAGTCTGCAGACCAATGCTTTATCCACTGAGCCAAACTGGCCAGGGATACACTGAACTATTTTATCACTGAAGACGAATTCAAAAAGAAGCAAGCCTTGGAGTGAATACACATCCGAAGGCTTGCCTGAGCTTCTCCACCTTGTTAGAAAAAGCATATCTCATGGATGCTTCCTGGGGTTGAATTATTGAGAGCCTTATAAAATTTGACATATGTAATACCTTAATCAATAAAGAAATAAAAAAAATAAAGTTCATTTCCTAAGCAAACACACACACGCATACACACAAAGACTTGAGTTACTTCAGCTCAGTTTCTTATATCTTGGTCTACTTTCTTCTAGACACGGTGTGCATATGGCTTTTGGACGTTAAAGTTTTTGGTAGAAAAGCACCAAACAATGTTGATAGAATCTGATTTTTCTTAAATCAAATTTCTCAAAAGCTCCCAAGTAGTTGAGGCTGAAATGATACAATTGAGTTTCAGCAAATCTGTTTTCCAAGAGGTAAGCCAGGGTAAATGCTAGGGCTTGAGAAAACCAATATTTGTGTTTTACCATTTTTTTTTTTCAGTTTCCTTCCATCTCATTTTACCTTTCCTTTGCAAAAGGAAATGGGCCTCCCTGGTTCCCCTTTTAATTTAGTCAGTATCTCTGACCAGGCTTCACAAACCTGGTTATTGCTCCGACCCCTGACCTCGCAAGGTTTAGATAACAGACTATTTGCACTGATAGTTGGAAAACAGAAATAAACACCTTCCTTTTCAAACAAGGCTCCCTAAACCTTTCCCTTTTTTTTCTTTTTGGTGCAGTAATGAGGGCTGATAGGGACACCTGACATCACTAGCACTAAATGGATTTTTCAATGAGGACTAACAGAGGAAAACTATGGAAATCCAGATGTTTCCCCTTTTCACCGAGAGTTCTATGTCTCCCTACGCCTTTGCTCTCTACCTATACGGTATGAGACATTTCAGCGAAGGCTTCTGAAAATCAATCCAATCGCTGTCTCCTTCAATTCTCCTTCCGGAACTCCTCGCTCATCTTCATAGAGGTCATGAGCAGTTGTTTGGGGCCACCATGCCGGAAGATTAAAGGCAGTGCAGTGAGCTTGAGCCTTATCCTGAGGCTTAGCTTCATGAACTTCACAGTACTTTCTCCTTTTCACATAGGAAACTTAAAGAGAAGCAGTCTCAAATGTGAATTGGATTGTGTCCTATTTCTCCCTGAAACTGGGAAGAAGCTGGTCATATACTTGCACATTTGTATTGTAAAAATATTCAGAGTCTCATCTGGTATCTTCCGTATAACACACATTTTAGCTCCTACTTTATACTTTCAGAATGCTTTTATATGGCATTCGCTATGCCTTACTTTAAAATGTCTGACAGCCTGCTATTGCTGCTTTCTTTCATTATATCTTCAAGGTCATGCATAGAAATACCTTTCAATGGGAAGAACCCATCTGCTTTGACACAAATGTATACTATATCCCTTCACTTCTACAAGGATCTCAACAAAGAAATCCAAGAGTCCACTTGAATGCCTTCAAGTTTGCTCTTTGGATTCGATGCAGCAAACAAAAACAAAAACAAAATCAGGGAGAAACAGGGATGTTGCATAAACAGCTACCTTCTTTAAAATTAAAAATGCATGGAAGCATTTTAACGGGTGGTAGGCATTCTAAAGTAAAGCTATTGGTTAAATTTTGTTTAGCCACTTGTTTCTCAAACTTATTTGATTACGGAACTCTTTTATTTTTGCACACTTAGTCACCGAGTTCCATGGTACACAGTTTGGAAATTGTGCTAGAGGATGTTATCTTTTGTTTCTCAAAAAATTATCATCCCAATAACTGTGAGTAATGGATATAATTCACATCTTTCCCATACAATATCTCAGGGGTACTTAGGGTTCATCTCACAAATATTACATCTTCACGTGACTATTGGGTTCTTATAAGTAAACACGACAACAGTCTTTCTGTAACATGTTAACTTCGTCTGAATAGGTTTCAGCTCTTCTGTTGGAGACAGACCATCAATTATCACAGAAAACTACCACAGTCACATCTCCAACATTCATCTCTCATTTGCCTTTCCTTTCATCTCCATTCACTTTATTCAAGGTTCTTCCTGTTGTACGTACTTCTGATTCCTAAAACAAACTAAAATCTTAATTTAGTATTTTCATTATTATTTAAAAATTGAAATAGATAGTGCCCAAGTGAGACATATCCATGTGCAAAACCTCCTTTCTCCACCCCTTTCCGGCTGGCTTAACCTCTAACCTCTAACCTTGGTGACATGAAAACTTAACCCAACACAAGTCTCAAATAAGCATGAATTTTTCGCAACCTTTTTATAGATTCCATCTGTGGTCATACCTGGAACCTCTAGCATGCCCTTTCCCTATTCTTCCTGATCTCAACTTTTTTACCCTTCAAAGTTCCCTGAACCTCCCACACTGACAGACCCTCCTGTAGAAATGTTGGCGCCTGTCAGACTGATGGGGAAACCTGCAGTGAGGAGCAGCTTAGTGCTGCCCGTTCTACCTGACTGCATCCCTCTGCTTCTCACACATCAACATGTCCCCCCACTGCTGGCTCCCACTCATCAGCCCCATCATGAACCCTGAACGCACTTACAAGGTCCTTCCTTAGAACATCCTTCTTCTTGCTCCCTTTTCTTTCCTCTTTGAGGTTGCCAGCAAATCCCCTGGGGTGGGGAGAACCCCGGGGCTATAGTTTATACTTCTAACTTTCTTTTGATTAATTTACATATACACACAAAAAATCGATACAAATTGTACTTACTGGTGTCCTTATAAGGAGAGATGAGGACACAGACACACACACAGAGGAAAGACCATGTGAAGACACAGAGAGGGAGCCTCGGAAGTCGTCAACCCAGCCAACACCTTGATCTCAGATTTCTAGCCTCCAAGTCTAAGCCAATAAGTCTATGATACTGTGTTCTCATGGCTTTAGCAAACTAATAGAGGGGCTCATCTTCTGGGTTAGATTAAGACAGTTTGGGGTAATACTTGTGGGGCACAGATAACATCCTAATTGTAAGATAACAGAAATGTGGCTATACCACTATGCATAAAACAGATCTGGGAGGCTTGATGGTGAGTGTGACCGACCTGAGTTGACAAAATCAAATGGCAACATTGGGCTGCACACTGCGGTGGGCAACAGACTACTGCACGCTGAGGTGGTCAGAGCCCTCATAGAGTATTGTAAACAAACCAGAAGACATCCAGAGGAGAATGGCCAGGGCTCGGAAGGAACCAGAAGCCATGCCATCAGCACAGCTGTTAAAGGAAGTGCCTGTGTTACCTTGACAAGAGAGGACGCTGGAGGCAGAAGCAGCATGAAAACTCCTGGCAGATATGTGAAGGTAAGTGTGTGGAAAAGCTTTATTCTGCTCAGTCACAGGATACAGGGACAATGGCGTGGCAGGTTCAAGAAAAGGGAATGACGTAAGAACTTTATAGAAGCCAGAACAGCCCAAAGACAGAATGTACTCTTTGAAGGGAGAGCAAACACCTCACAAGGTGAGGCATTGAAGTCTAGGTTGGGAATGTTGTGGAGATTCTGGCCAACTGGTGTTTGATCCTTTTGTAGGATTCTGACTGGTATGCTCCTTTATTTTCTGCCCAGGGAATCTGAAAAATATCTCAGGGCAGGAAATGGCATTAAATACAGAACAGCAATAGCGACTGAGAAGTAAAAGCCATCAGGATCTCTTGAGTGGTAATGGAACGGGAGAAACTGTAAGGACTGTCCATCATTCTGACAGTCAGCCGCTAATCACCTTCCCCGGGAGAACATCTTGTCCAGGGAATGTGTGAGTGTGGTGAATTTCAACAGCGGGGAAGGGAAACCGCTTAATCTAGGAACTTTCGTTTTTATAGATTCGTTTTTATAGAGGCCTGATGCATGAAAGTCTTACAACCCCTGCCTGCCACAGCCCAAGCCTCTGCCACCTTCCCCAGTGGCCCCATCTGCTTTGTCTGGAAGGAAGGACATCTGGAAGGGCGTCCGGTCGAATTAGCATATTACCCTTTTATTATTATAGATAACCTCGCTTCTATATATTTGAATTTCATGCTCAATAGAAGTCCCCTACTCTTTTAAAAAAAAAATATTTTTAATTGATTTTTTACAGAGAGAAAGGGAGAGGAATAGAGAGTTAGAAACGTCAATGAGAGAGAAACATCAACCAGCTGCCTCCTGCCTGGAATTGAACCTGGGACATTTCAGTCCGCAGGCTGATGCTCTATCCACTGAGCCAAACTAGTTACGGTGAAGTCCCCTACTCTTAAAAAGTGTTACCTTCCTACTAGGCCTGGCTTCATGGGCGTGCAACCTGTACAGTCACACAGGGTCCTGTGCTCAGAAGAGCCCCATGGTGGTTTAACAATGTGTCATCAACTGAAAATTCCTAATTTGGGGGGCGGGAAAAAGGGGTCCTGCCTTTCCATGTTGTACTAGACCCTGCAAGATCTGTGGCGGATCCTGCTCCCTCCCCATCTTCAAATCATACTTCTCTTTGCCCGCAGAAGCCTTCGATTGCTCAGACCATCCCGGGTCAGTCCGGGAACTATGCTCCTGGGTAAGCGTGTTCGGGAAGCAACTGGATTTTGCCATCACTTGGGATTTTCCCTGCAGTGCCGACTTCATGTCACTTACTGCCTGTCAGATTTGGGAGTTCCTTAGTTTCAGTTTCCTGACTTACATAAGTGGGGATAATAATAGCAAGGGCCTCAGGGGCTTTTTGTAGTAAGCAAATGACAAGGCACAGTAAAGAAGTGTCCATGATAACAAATACCTGTTATTAAAAGTAAGCCAGGGGTCGGCATGGGAGGGGCGGGAGAGAAAAAGGTTTAGGGCCCCTGGCAGATTAATGCTAACTTCTCAGGAGTGTGTCACCATCCCCCCTGGCTCCTCACATTCCCTCTCCCTGGCCCCACTGTGGACTGAAGCTTGGTGACCAGTGCTCCTTCAGGCCAAGAGGAGGAGACACATCTGGACAATTCCAGACCATTCTAGACACAATAAAGACTAAGGCCAGAGTTTAAGATCTGACGTTCTTAGGTACCAGGTCGAGTAAGAAGCATCTCTACAGACCCTTTCCCTCTTAACTTTCACTTCATCCCCACCCTGATGTATGGTCTATCCCTGTCTGACAAAAAACAAAACAGCAACAACAAACCCTGCTGACAGGCCCCTTCTCTTAAGAAAAAAAAAAAATCTCCCCAAACAAAACAAAACAAAACAAAACAAAAACCACAACAAATAAAAAAAAACAAAAAATATTTTTAAGCCTTTCTTTCAAGGGTAAGTAAATGGGTCGCCAGCGTCTTCACTTGTCGGGCTCCTGTCTCCTGTGGTTGGTTCTAAAGGGAAATTCCAGGTTGCTTGTGGCTGCTTCTGACTGGGAGAGGAAGAAGAAAAAAGCTTCTGCTCGCTCAACCAGAGAGGAAGATATTCTATTTCCTTTAAGCGTATCTCCTTCCCATTCTCTTCTAAAAAAACGCCTCCCTCACTTCTCCAAAACAAGGCAAAAACCGATGTGCGGCCAAAAAACGCACCCCAGCAGCTGCCCTTCCAACGGGCATCCGAGAGAGGCCTGCGGGTCGGAGGAGTCAAGCTCACGGGCACGAGCCGGGAGCGCTCCCGGCTTTGCAGGAGCCGAGACGCCCCACGACCCCCCTTGCCCTGCTCCCCCTCGTCCCTCTCCCGGCCCCAGACCCTCCCTCCGCCTGCTCCCGGGTCCCAGGTGGCGCGGGAGGAGCTGGGGGCGCCTCACCTGCGGGCGCCGGGGCGCGGGCCCCTCCCGGCCCGAGCGCGCAGCACCCCGGCGCCTCCGCTAGGGGTCTCTCTCGGGTGCCTCGCGGGGTGGGCCGGATCAGCTGACTCGCGGGGCTCCGAGCCCCGCAGCTCGGCTCCAGCTCCGTCAGTTTCCTCGGCAGCAGCGGGAGGGAGCACCCGGAGCAGCGCGATCGCAGGCTCCACCGGCGACGGCGGCGGCAAAGCAAAGGCGCGGCGGCTCGCACTCGCACAGCAGCGCACTCGGTGCCCAGCGCAGGGTCGCGATGCTGCCTGGCTTGGCACTGGTCCTACTGGCCGCCTGGACGGCTCGGGCGCTGGAGGTGGGTGCCGCCCTTCGGAATGGGGGGAGGGGGGCTTGTGTGGAGCCGGTCCTCTCCAAGTCTTTAATCCAGAGAAGCCGGGGGCAGTCGAGGGGACCCCGGTCCCCTCCGCGCCCGACGCCCCCGCTGGTGGTCGCCCTGCGCATCCGCGCCTCTGGCCCGGCCCTGGCCGGGGGACGCACGCTCCAGCCCGCGGAGAGGGAGCGGGCGAAGCGTCTGGCTCCCGGGCGCGCGCCGCTCGGGGGGCGAGTGGAGGCGGCGATCCCGAGCTCAGACCCTAACTCAGCCCCTGCCCCCCGGCCGCGGGGCTGGGACCTGGGAAGGCGAGGGTCGTGCAGAAGGAGCACATGGGGTGAAACCGAGAACGCAGCGCCCCTGGATCCGGTGCCCAGATCGTAATCGCCGCCCTTCCCTTCCTCTCGGGCCCCGGGGAAGAGGAGTCGGGACGCCTGGGGAAGCCGCCTCCCTCCCCCGCTTCCCTTTGCCTTTTCCGCCGGGTTCACCTTCCCTCCGCAGCCCCGTCCCTGCCCCATCTCCTCCGCCTTCCTCCTCCCGGCTGCCCGCGGTGGCCTCCCGGGGCGACCCCGGCAGGATCGCGCGCCGCCTTCTGCGGGCAAACTTTGTCCATGTCTGCGTCTCCCTTTTGTGTTAAGTTGGAGAGATGGGAGGGGTCGGCGACCCGCAGCCACCTCGCACCACCTTCCCGCGAGCCTGGACGCCCCGGGCGTTCGCTCGCACCTTCAGCTTCTCCCCGGAGAGGGAGCAGGTCCCCGGGAACAAAAGCCGCGACACCCCGCCCTCTGCCAGCCCGGGGCGCGGTAGATGGAGCCGCGTTCGCCCGTGCGCCACCGAGGCTCCCGCCCGACTCCCTTCCCGGCGCTGCGCGCCTGTCCCGGGGGCCGGGTGGGGGCTGGGGCGCTGCCGGGGCCGCTGTGGCGGAGCCCTGGGGAGCCTCGCTCCCCCCCACCCCCCACCCCTTCGCCTCGGAGACGTGCTCATTCTCTGCTGGGCTGCAGGGCGCGCGGGGAGAGCTCGGCGGAGACGGGGCGTGCGATGGGAAGGGCAGCGGCGGGTGGTGCGGAGTCACGAGCTCTCTCCTCCTGGGCATCAAAGGCGGCGTTTGTCTGATTCAGGCGCGGCCTCCGCCCCGGCAGCGCGGGGCACCCCGCTGGAGGACCCGTTGGGGGCAGGGGCTGTTGGGGAGGGTCCCCCGAGCCTTTTTTTTTTTTAAGGGTACAGATAGAAGGATGGAATTGAGCGAAGATTAAGACGGAGAAGATGGCGCCTCTGCAGTGCAGCAAAGAAAAGCTGTGTGGAGGCTGCAGCCTGTGAAATCCACCCACCGCTAGGTGTATAACCAGTCTTCCCCATTCATCCAACTCTCCTCCATGCAGCCAACACTGGTGCAAAGCACTATTTTTCTTTCGCTAAAGATGCTTAGAAGTTGTTTGCCTGACCGTTGGGGGCGGGGAGGAGGGGCGCAGAGGAGGTTGTATTTCCCATCGGTGGCTTCCCAGTCCATCTTTTACCTTTTGCAACCTCCCCGCCCCACCCCCCTCAACCCCCTCCTGTTCCCCTACCTCGTGGTAATTTTCCAAAGAAGCTATTTCTGGACAAGTGTTTTTCTGTAATTTCACCGAGACTGTACCAACTGTCACATCATTACACTATTTTAGTCCCCAATTTATGGGGTCATTGAACTTTTCCCCCTTCTGTCTTTTGCCTACAAGTGGCTCATGAACCGGCTTAGGGCTAGTTAAGACAAATACGGTTTTCCATATTTGAAAAAAAATGCATTTAATTAAAGGAGCTCTCATTTCTTCGATGACTTAAATTTACTCCTGCAATTATTTTGTTCTTGATTGTTTTACTGCATATTAAAAAACACAAGTAAAGTCATATCTTTACCTTTCTTTATATTTGAAGCTTTTTGTAAAAAAAAAAAAAATATTTAACTTTTTTGAGCAAGTATATTTTCCCTGTATAAAAAGAGGCAGCGTGTAAGCAAATATGATTCAGCTTAGTTTTTGACCTTTGGAATGCTGCTTTTTTTTTTCTTTTTCTGCCATCGTTTTGGACATTTTCACTGGTTATTATAACCTATTTCAAAGATTAGCCCATTTTGAAGCATTGGTGGAAGAGTGGGTAATTCACTCTAATGAGGTTTGAGGGGGACTTACCCAGGTATCTGTGTCTACTGGAAAGATGTGATTATGACTGGCCTGTCCTGGTGGGCTGGGAAAACAGGTCTGCTGCGGGTGTCCCTCAAAAAGAAACCAATAAGGATAGGTATAATGCACCTCAGCTTTCGGTGGAAGCATTATTACAGTGGGTTGATGCTTTTGCCTGGCGTATCCATAGAGGATGACTTCCAAAAGCCCAGACATTTATTTACTTATTTCCTTAAACTTGCTTCTCCTTAAAGTTGTATTTTCCTATATTTGGGGAGTTTAACCGAATCACAATTATCTGCTTTGATCGTGATGCTAATTCATAGCCTGTAGGGACTTATCCATATTGCATACTGCCCTAACGGCAGACACCTACACACAGAATTGTGAAGTCAAGATTCGATGGTGATCTTTGAGGAGCTTCGTGCTAATCAGTGATAACCAGCCGGGCACGAAAGCTTCTCTCTTGTCACCTTTAACCAGCAGAGGCGCCCAGTGGCAGTCGTGATGGTACTAGTACTCCAGAGAGACGGACAATCCCCGGTTCTGACTGAGGAAATGAAAAGGAACGTGCAACTCCAATGGTCCCAAGGTTAAACAGGAATAGGCAATTGGGAGGAAAAGAAAAAGAGGAACAACATGGCCCATTGCATATTGTTTGGAAGGAAACCAGGTTAGGTCTATGGATAAGGCTTTCTCCCTGTTGCTAGAGGTTCTGCTATGTTATGTTACTATTTGTGGCATGTGAGAGATTTCTATACAGATATTTGTGTGAAGATGAATGTTGCCGTCATTCTAGAAATAAGTGTGCCTATTATGTGCCTTTTCTGTGACCACTAAACTGCCGCTGAAGAAGTGTGGTCATTTTCAGCAGAAATGTGCATCCTATTCGTGCACTTGTGACCTGGGTGGGGACAAGCATTTACCTTAAGAGACTTGCAAAGCACCTAGCATTGATACATTCTTTGATCTCTGCTTCTTTGTATTGGCTTTGGAATGCAGAGATAAACCTTATCAATGTGCTTTCCTTGTAAAGCTCCAGGATGTAAGGCTTTGTTTGTACATACCTCAATACTTCCCATCCCCACTCCAGCTCCCGAGAAGTTTGCAGAGTAAATAAGGCAGGCACATGATTATAAAAGAAAACAGAAGGCGTTAAGTACCTGGAGGAAAGAACAGGTTAAGTGGGGTTCTGAGCGAAAGTGTTAAGTCTAAATATGTATATTTAAAGAATAAAGCAACAACAATAGGATGAGATAGTCCTGGAGAATTTCCTAGTAGTTCATCTTCAGCCAGGTTTGTGCGTGCGTCTGGGCAATGGAAGTTAGGTCATTTTACAGTATTTTTTACATGCCTCTCTCCACCTTTCTCCTTCCAGGCAACACACACGTATACTCACACTCACACACACACAAACTCACACTCACAGACACGCATAGTCACACTCACATACACATAGTCACACACACAGTCAGACACGCATAGTCACACACACACTTACACACACAGTCACAGTCACACACATACACAGTCACACACATACACTCACACACATAGTCGCATACACATACACTCACAGTCACACTCACACAGTCACACACACACATAGTCACACACACAGTCAGACATGCATAGTCACACTCACACACATATACACTTACACACATACACTTACACAGTCACACTTCACACATATACTCTCACACACACATAGTCACACACATACACTCACAGTCACACTCACACAGTCACACACACACACACAGTCACACACAGTCAGACACGCATAGTCACACTCACACATACGCTTACACACACACTCACACACATACACATAGTCACACACAGAGTCAGACACGCATAGTCACACTCACACACAGTCGCACACATAGTCACACACACATACAGTAACACATAGTCACACACACAGTCAGACACGCATAGTCACACTCACACACACATACACTTACACACTCATACACTCATACACAGCCACAGTCACACACATACACACATAGTCACACACATGTAGTCACACTCACTTGGAAGGGTGAAGGGTGATGCTGGCCTTTGTGTCTTGTCTTCTTTCTTTTCCCTGAGCCAGTCAGCCAAAGATGAGGCTCTTTTTTTTATTTTTTATTGATTTCAGAGAGGAAGGGAGAGAGAGAGAGAGAAAGAGAGAGAGAGAGAGAGAGAGAGAGAGAGAGAGAAACATCAACAATGGGAGAGAATCATTGATCTGCTGCGTCATGCACTGGGGTCTGAACCTGCAACCCTGGGCATGTGCCCCTGACCGGAATCGAACCTGGGACCCTTCTGTCCGCAGGCTGAGGCTCTATCCACTGAGCCAATCTAGCTAGGGCAGATGAGGCTCTTAAACAATGAAAGATGAGCAAGTGTGGAATTGGATTTCATTAAGGTCTCTGTCTACCCGTCAGTGGGGACTTTTTACTTGTTCCCTTTTTGAGCCAAGTCCTGTCGCATCGCCCTGAAGATACTGCGATGAACAGTCTTTTCCTTCATGAAGCTTCCAATCTAGTGGGGAAGACAGACTAGACAGAAATCATTATAAATTTATGTTCGTGAACTGTGTCAGATGCTGAGATGGAGAGAAAAAGGCACGGGGAACATTCTGGAAAGGAGTGGGGAGTTGAGGGTGGCAGATAAGGGTGTGGAAGGCAGGATCTGAGAGCTCTGTGTCTTCAGTGTTGACACAGAGCGGCGCATGACAAAAAACGCGGCTCACTGGGCAGCAAGGAGGAAGGTGGAGAAAATACACTGTTTCATTGGGGGTTTTTTGTGTGTTGGTCGTTTTCTGCCTCTCTGTGTTTTACTTAACTGTGAAGTGGTTTCCTTCTCATCGTGGAGTCCCAGAGGTGTGGAGTGGGGTTGAGGCTAAACCCCATCTTGTGCAAACGCTTGGGAATGCTGTCACTCTGTGTGGCCTGGGGGGAAGACGGAAGGGGAGGGGGGGGGCAGGTGGAGGAAGCTAAGGTGAAGGAATGCACATCCCCCTGAGCGAGTAGCAAGTTTAAGAAATACCATGTCCATTACTTAATTTTTTTGGTGTAGAAAGAAAAGCAAACAGGACCTAAACCCTCCAACTGAATTTGCGAGTGGAAACCGTAGTGAAGAGGAAAACGTTATGTAACATTTCTTAAGCTATCCAGGTTTAGCATGGATAGCTTAAGAAATAACCATTTTGGTGAGGACAGTGGTGTTTTTCTTTAAAAGAAATATTCGGTGAATTTTCCTCTTCAGATTAATTCTGATTAATGGATATGCTTTACTGGTACCTGTTTAAATGTAGAATTCCACCAAAAAACCCCCCCTGGATTATCATGACCGCTCTAGGATTAAAGCAAATTCATTTAAAAAAAAAGTCTGGACATGTTCATCAATTAATAGTTTTATGACAATGTGATGCTTGATAGATATAGAGGATTCAAGTTCCCATGTGTGAAATCTTAGCTTACAAAAGGAAGCTAAGAGGGCATTTTATTTCGATTTAGTTTGTGTGGCTACATTAAAAAACACACACACAAAATAAACAACACACAAGCAATACAGATTTAGCTTGAACTTTGCAAGGATTATAGTGTTTTATGAAAGAAGGTAGGGGCTAAAATGGGGAAGATGAGAGGTTTCTAAAAACCCAGGTCTACGGAAAGTGTGGAATTGTTCCCACATTCGTCATGTTGATTTCATTACCAGTGAGATGTCTGAGTCTGAGGTTGTCACGTGTCCAGAGAAGGTAGCGTCCACACTGATCAAGACCCTGGACTGGAGCAAGATTGCTTTGGTTTAATTAATCTTGCCTCTGTACCTTTTGAGCTGTTGACTGTGGGCTAGCTCTGTGCCTCAGTTTTTTTCTTGTAATATGGGTATAATAATGTTTATGGTTGTTGAGGATAATTGAGTTAATTCACATGTAAAGTCCTTGAAACAGGATATGAAGTGGTATGTGTATATAACATGATGGCATCTAGTAAGCACTGCGTGTTGGTTGTTACACCGTAATGATGGTGATGTAAAATGGCTATATTTAAGTTTCATTCACAGTTGAAAGTTTAAAAAGACATACGTGATTTCTCTCTTACTGACTAGTGCACTTACCAACCAGCTAAGACTGTTACAGGAAATTGGCAGTTTGTTCTCTATAAGAACAAATGAATTTGATTTAAATTACAAAACGACATACCACAGCCCTAGTGGGTTTTCCCAGTGATGAGAGCGTTGGTCTGTGGACTGAAGGGTCTCAGGTTCGATTCTGTTCAAGAGCACATACCTTGGTCAAAGGCTTCATCCCCAGCCCTGCTTGGGGCATGTGCAGGAGGTGACCAATCTGTGTGTCTTTCTCACATAGATGTTTCTCAAATGAATGTTTCTCTCTCTCTGTCTCTTCGCCTCCCTTCCCCCTCTGTCTTAAAATATCCGTGGCAAAAATATCCTCCTCGGGTAAGGATTAACAACAAAATAAATAACTAAAACTAGAAAATAAATAAATAGAAAGACATACCACAAATACATTTTTTAGAGTACGTGTTATAAAATTTTAATTCCTTATGTGTATTTTATATATCAGCTGACTTCTTGTAATACATGAAAGTAATTCATGCTCATTGTAAAATTTAAACCGCACATAAATGTGGAAAAAGCATGGAGTTTTTACACCAGTGAAAAGACCCATTTTAAATGTGCATACTGGCAAGTTGCCACACACACGTGTCTTAATTTTCCTGGCTCGATTATTAACTGAGCTATTAGTTGACTGTCAGCTGTGTGCAAGGGGCTATGAACAAGTGTGATTTAGTTTTTAGCAAAACCTTTTCCAGAAAAGTGAATAAACAACTTTTGTCAATCTGGGCAAAAGTGGAAGATTTCCTATGCCAGCAAAATAATTTTGGTCTTGGAACAGAAGCTTGAAATGATGTTCATGGGAGGAGGAGGAACCCAAAAAGCAGACTGCTTGAGAAAGCAGCATTTCTGTAAGAAATCCCTTTTCAAAATAAAAGAAAGGGTACCATTAGTCAGATGATGGCTAACACATCTTTCAAACTTTATAGTGAGCTTAGCATACATTATACAAGAAGAGATTTTCAATCTCAATTTCAAAATTAGGCTATGGCTATTTGAGAGGGAAGGAAATTGGTAATTAAAGTGTGCGACACATTGAAGAATTAATAAGCAAAGTCCCAAGGAATTCATGAGGGCTTTTGTTACACCAGTGGTCACTGTCCTGCTCAGCCAAAGAAAGTGGGTTCCAATGGAGGCTGTATTGATTGCCGCCATGTTAGGAATGAACATCGTGTCCAGAGCAGATACAAGGAGGAATGAATGAGATGGTATCACAACCACATACTAGTATATATGGGTCATGGAGTAGAGATAAGGAAAATGCAAGATGAATATGTCAGAAAAAGGAAAAGAACACCAAGCCTGTTTTGTAGATGAACAAAATCTAGAATTCTTAAGGTCTGATGGACCCCAAACAATGTGTGTGTCTCTTAATTTCCACATGGGTCTTTAATCTTTTTATTTTTTTCTTCCCAAGTTTAGATGAATTTTAGCTGAGACATTTGATTGAACAAGAAAAGTTATTTTTTTCAGTGATTTATTTTGTTGATGTGAAATAGTTCTTTGCCTAATTCTCTTTCTTACAGAATCTAATAATTTGTCCTATGCTCTCAATTCACGTCTTCATTGAAGAATGTAAGGCATCCTACATAGAAACTGGTAACTTACTTTTCAGCCTTTAAAGAATCTTATGGGAATGAGTGATCTGCTATATTAAGAAAAGTCATTTGTGTTAAGTGAAGAAATGTATTATTACTCTTGTTGCTTCGTTAAATTTCAAAGCTTTCATGACTGTACTATAGTTTGACTCTGTGGAGCCATTTCACTGGGAGGAAAGCAAGAGGTTCAATCCCACCCATGAGCTAGATTTGTGTACTCTAGACCTGACCTCTTATCCTCACTTTCCACAAAGTCACTTGCTTAGTTTTTTATCTCTGCACATGCTTAGCTACAATAAAATTAATGAGGCAACATAATTTTTATTTTTAAGTAAAAATAAGATAGTATTGAGGCCTGGTTAATCCCCAAAGGACTTTTTTATATCTGTGCTTCCTATTGGATTAATTTTCCAAAGCATAATTATTGTTTTTATAAGTAAACACTCAGTTATCTTGTAATGGAATTAATAGGCTCATATGATAAAGATAGATGTGCACTATTTCTTAATCATATTTATTGATTTTTCATCTTTCAAAAAGAATCTGCATTTACTTTGAAGGGTGAGCCTTTAAAACTGATGTAATTATCTTTTAAATCTTAGTTTAACTTTTCAGAGACTAACATTAAAATTTACCATATGAAAAGTGGTACTTGAGAGCAAGTATTCCCAATACTGATGCTCTTAATTGCTTACTATGTTTTGTTTAAATCAAATATACAATTTCTCCATGGCAGTATATTGGTTTGAAAATAGAAGTGATGAGTTCTTAAGAAGCTCCCATAAAAACTTGCAAATAGGACTAATCATTCTAAGAATAATTTATTCACAGATGCTTACATGTTAAATGAATTAGCAATTAAAAATGAAACTCGAGTTTCTGTAGAAAAATTACTAGGTTATTTTTATACACAGAAAAACGTAGATTTTTATGGGCACACCCAGTAAAGGAAATTGAGTCCTTCATTTTACAAATATATTATCTAAGGCTCCCTCTCTTATGGGCGCTTACGGTATAGTAAGGGGGAGACCAAATAAAGAGGAAGTAGTGGGGGACTTGGAACACATTAAGTTGGGTAAGGGGTATGGTATGTGGAAGTCTGTTGTGGTATTTTATGTGGTATTACCAGGAAAGGTCTCTGATCTGCTCACCACCCAAATGTACACTTGGAGATCTAAGAGAAGAGAACTGTATATTAGCGGGGGACAGAGGATCTACTTTGGACTGGTTAAATATTAAAAACAAAAGTAGTGAGGAAGAGAAGTTAATATTGATTGCGATCACAAACTATTTCCTATGATTTGTTTTATCACTTACCACAATGCCTTACATTTACTAAATTTTTTATAAAGTATTTTCAGTGAATACTCTAGCCATTTTACATTGTGGTGAAAAATAATTATATGCTTGATTCTTGAAAGTTGAGTTCACTTCTCTTAAATAAGATTTATTTTGCAGCCTTTATTCTAGAACAGTTTGCTGTGAAAAGGTTTCATAAATGCTGTCAATAACTTAATGACCAGTTATTTGCAACTCTTTATTTCAAAAGTTGGTCCAGCAAAGGAATGCCTCATTCTTGAAATATGTCAATCCTCTAATTGATTGAAACACTTTTAGTTGAGGGTTCCAAGAAATGATCTTGTTGGAATAAATAGTGGATAGTGGATTTTAGAGAGAAAATGTTGTGTATTAGACTCAAACCAAATGGTCATTACAATGAAAATTTCTTTACCATTGTCTTTTTTTTTAATTTTTTTAGTTTGCTGCTTTTTGGCCATTTTTAGCTAATACTAACTTTTTACTTTTGCGTGAACCAGGATCAAAATTGGTCCAGTAAGAAAAAAATTGGAATTTTGTTACTTCTGTTTTCTAAAAGAATTGTACTTTTCAAGTTCAAAGCTTTGCTATATGCTATTAACTTGACAGGCATTGAAAATCTAATTGAGATCATTATGATTAGCCTGTATCGTCCTAGTGTTTTCTCAGGCTTGTTTTTGATGTTTTGCGTTGTGTCAAATCCCCTTACACCACAGAATCCAGAACATTTAAATCCAACAAAAAGTAAGTCAGTTTTAAAAACCCTATAGTTGTTGGCTAACTGAGAGTGTGTTTGCATGTGAAGGCCGTTCTCATATTGATTGCGGTTAGTTTGAGGAATTGCCAGCGGCTCTGCTTTGAAGAGTGCATTTGCGACAAAACTGCAGTATGGGCATCATTGCATACTTGCTCAGTCAAGTATGAGCGCAGGAAGTCCTCTGAGGGTACCCAGGTGACTCGATGGCTAAAAGGCTGCTGGACAGAGATGTCATTACGACAGTGCATGTCCCAGGAACTAGTGCTTTATCAGCATGGCCACTTGAGATAGGCAGGATGAAGATAATGAATTCGGTGGCAGGGAGAGCGTAGTTAAGTTAGGATGGAGACCTGTCTCGTTCCCAGGCAGTTCCTTTCCTTGACTGTGTTTGTCATTTGACTATTTTACTTCACTTTTGTGAGCTCGACTCAAAGTCAAGTTTGTGTCATTGCAGATTTCCTGGGTCTTGGTGTAAGGACACAGGTGGGAAGTATTGTTTTTGTTTGGAGTATTTCTTGTGTGTAGGTTATTGGTTGTAGTTACTGATTTCATAAATAGCCAATAAAGCAATGAGGGGGAAAATGTTATTTTGTATTTTCTGGGGGGAAAAAAAGGCATTGGTTGAAAACAGCATTCTAAGGGTTTATTACAATGTGTTAATTTATTTATACTTTTTAAAAAAATCTGACACATGACCTCATTGCTTGTGTGCTCATTCATTTCAGAGTGGAACACATAAACATAAACCCAAGCCAATAGATCGATTTATTCTGTTAGCAGTCGAGGGGAAGGTTTAATGAAGGATATTTAATTGGATGTTTGAATTATGTATTTCTCTGTTGTGTCTCTATTCCAAGATTTGTCAGGGCACTTGTGATTGACTTTCTGTGATACCGACACTGTTTTAGAGTTGTGGGTTTTTAAATAAGTTTATCTGGGTAACATTGGCTAATAATACTATATACGTTTCAGGTATACAACTTTAAAATACAACCTCAGTATACTCCATTGTGTACGGTGTATTATTATTAATTTACCTCGTTGTATTTTTCTCCCCTTATCTTGAATTTTTAAAAACCTCACTTACTTTATGGACATATACTGGATGCTTTCTGTTTTTCAGTCACAGGAGTCCTGGTATGTAGGTAGGACTGTGAGTAAGTGGAGAAATAACTCAGTTTGTGCCTTGAAGGATTTTGTAGATTGGTGGCGAGAAAAAGAGATACAGAAATAATTAGGCACAGTGTGCCAAAGACTACAATGGAAGAATGTACAAGTCTTCGTTAGAGAACGCAGGCAGCCTTCTTTGGTTTCCAAGGATGAGTGGAGGTCAACTGGGGGCTGGTACGGCTTCCAGACAGAAGGAACAGTGAGAGTATAGAGATTCAACATGGGAAGCTATGAAAATGTGGGCAGCAGAGATGGGATGGACTGTGGGGGATTCAGAGCTTTGAATGTCTTGATGAGTTTGAGTTTCATTTCTTCAGCAATGGTGTACTATTAAATGTTCCCACAGTCGGTGTAGCCACTGATGACAGTGGTTCAGGCAGTTAGGTTTAGGAGCTTTTGCAGAGTTCTCACTGTCTGCTTAATCTCATTAGCAGGATGGTACTACCTAGCTGCAAGGGAGGCTGGTACATGTGGTCTATTAGCTGAGAACATTGCCACCAGAAAGACATTCCAGGTTCTCTTCTGAACGATAAGGGAGAGGGGAGATGTTAGGTGACAAATGGCATTCTGGGATGTAGAGGAAAATGTGTAGACTAATAACCATTTGAACCAAACTAAAAGAAGGATTCCCCATGAGTAATTACAGTAGGTTTTTGGGATTTGCCCACTTCTTTGCTACCTAAGCATGTAGGAGGCACATCTTTGGGGAGAGGTAGAGGAAGAGATGAGGAAAGCTGTTGTATTTTTATGCCAAGAATACCCAAGAGCTGAGCTTTAGTTCTGTTCAGTTGTGCCCAAGATGGTTTAGACTTGTGTTTCTGGGAAATGCTTCTAATCAGAATGATGCAAAAGGGATAATTCTACTGGCTCTGCTAGTGTCAGTTTATTCTTGCTGCTAACAAACTATCATTGATTTGATCTTGAGACGTCCCTAAAGCAGCTTTATTGTGCTTGTGCTTTGAAAGGGACAGCAGATAAAACAAGCTTTGAGGTTTTTAGAAAAGCATGAAACTGAGAATCTCTTGCCTCCATGTTCAACTTCATTTCTGGTGCTACACAACCTTCAGATCTGTTTATGTACACCTGTGTTATTAAAACAGAATGGAGAGAGATGTGGAAAAGGAAAATGATCCTTAATAAAGTTACATCAGTAAAAATGGGGCTGCCATTTTAAAATTCATTAGTTACCTATTTTCTTGTTCATTTTAATTGTTCTAGAAATGATCAAATGAAGATATTTACCAGGAAGTATGTGATGAAATAAAGATGTGGGGAAAAACTAGAGCAGGCTTGATAGAATCATCAATGTTAGAGTGTTTGGAGTTTGTAGTATCTAAAGACTTATTTAAAATATGTCCCAGTATTTTGACGTATTGTCCATGATTCTATCAGAAAGGGAATGTCTAAAATACCATGGGTCCTCAAAAACTGCCTTTGGTTTTCTTCTCTAAATATTTCTTTTTGAACCCTTTTTCTAAGAGTAATCGAAAGCTTAGTTTAAGTTTGATCATGTTAAATCTTGGCATTTCTTTTTGTTTTGCAGCATTTATCAAGAAAATATTTTATCTTTTCACTTTTAAATACTG
The DNA here is from genome assembly GCA_004026665.1 of Murina feae. Classification (NCBI taxonomy): domain Eukaryota; kingdom Metazoa; phylum Chordata; class Mammalia; order Chiroptera; family Vespertilionidae; genus Murina; species Murina feae. The sequence continues at coordinate 61,289 of PVJC01002006.1, read as the reverse complement.
TCTTCAGAAAAACGGATAGCAATTAGTGTCTGGAATAGTTGTTGATAATAATGAGAAAAAGTAACCAATATTTGTTTGAATGTATATTTCTCTTCTATTACCTTGGTCATATTTTGAAATTACATTTTTTCTCCCATAAAAAAAAAGTAGGTAATAATTACATCATGTGAGTTTGAAAATTTTGAAAATTATATTTAAAAATTATATTAGGTGGAATTTGAAAATATAAGAAAATTGCATTCTTTAATCCCTGCATAATTTTCTAATGATCATATAATTTATATAGTTTGATAAACTCTTAGGAAAATTTCTCCTAAGAGTATGTATTTTAAGTCTGAATTCTGTTGTGCTTTTATATATGTGAAAATATTTGACATAATTACTGACCATAATTTAAGACCAATTTGAAATAGGGGTGCCTTTCATTGCCTCTAGATCATAGAGTTAGCTTGCTTTACTGACTTTGGTAGTTGATTTCACAGGAAATTATGTGAGAACCCCTAATTGAAAAAGTTGGCAGTCCAAGAATCTGTTCAGAGAAGAATACTCTCAGCTTACCTGGACTTTATAAATATTTTACTGTGTTCAGTCTGTCGTGTTTCTAAGTGCACAGGCTATTTAGAAACCATCTCTGCTTCTCTGACCATTTAAAGCACATTAAATAAATCGATATAGATTGTAATAATTAGTGGAAACGTTTTTAATTAGATATCAGAGAAATGTGGCCCATTGTAGTTGTTCCTATTGAATTCAAAAGGGAGTTTAAAAAAAGATTATAATCATCTTTATGAAGTAAACTGAATTATTATTTTAATTATGTATTCAAGTTAAAGGATAATGGATACAAGTGCCTGTGTAAAAACATATCCATTTAGGATTATGCTTAAAGCCTGCAGTTGATAATTAAGATTTAGCCCTAGAGTAAATGAAGTGATGTTGATTATTTGAAAGCCCAATCCTATTTCCTATTTACTCATAGCTGGTGACTTAAATAAGAGAACAAAAGCATGGCTTTAAAACAGTAATTTGTAAGTGTTTTATAGAAATGAATAGAAATCCGGTACATGAAATTTGTGTACTTGTGGGGGGTCCCTCAGCCCAGCCTGCACCCTCTCGCAGTCTAGCATCCCTCGGGGGAGGTCCACCTGGTGGCTAAGCCAGCAGTCAGACATCCCTCTGGCAGTCCGGGGCTCTAGCAGTCCGGGACCCCTTGCTCCTTGCAGTGGAGGTGGGAGAGGCTCCTGCCACGGCCGCTGCGATCACCTGCCATGAGCCCATCTTCTGGCTGAGCAGCGCTCCCCCATGGGAGCTCACTGACCACCAGGGGGCAGCTCCTGCATTGAGTGTCTTCCCTCTGGTGGTCAGTGCGCATGATAGCAACCAGTCATTCCCCTGTTCAGTCAATTTGCATATTGGCCTTTTATTATATAGGATAAGCTATAAACCTAATGGTGGAGATCCAGGGAACAGTTGTGTTCCATTCAGATGGGGTGATTTCATCTCAGAATTCCTTTGGGCTTTAGTTAAATGCTCAGGCCTGAATCTAAAACAATGCAGTCCAATATAAGTATAATGGATCCAAAATGTCATTTAAAATTTTCTAGTAGCCACATAAAAGAGGAAAAGAAACAGGTTAAATTAATTTAATGTTTTATTGTATCCAGGAATGCTTTTTTTTTTTCCATTTTATGTCTGCAAAATTTTACCTGTAGAGAATATCTTAGTTCAGACCAGGCACATTTCAAGTTACCCATGTGGCTGGTGGCTCCCATATTGGACAGTGTGGCCATGGAAGGAACACCTCAACCTACCACTGTCTAGGGAAAGAGTCAGGTTTTGGAGAAGGTAGTATCCATAAGACCTTATAAGCCCCCTCATTTTACAGATGAAGAAACTGGAATCTGGAGACACTGTCTTGCCCAGTATCACTTGAATATTAAGGGTCAGAGCCCAGTCCCTGTCCTCTGACTTCCAGTCTCTTTCTTCATCTCCCCAATTCTCGCTTCTTCTGTTCCATGTTGCTGTGTCCATATCTCTATGTGTTAATGTTAAGTGATTGCTCTCAGCTAAGTATTGAGCCAGGAGCTTTAAAATCTGGCCCATTGCAGAAGGCATGACCTCATCTGGCTGGTCAATAAAATTACCAAGTATATTGCCCTGACCGGTTTGGCTCAGTGGGTAGAGCGTCGGCCTGCGGACTGAAAGGTCCCAGGTTTGATTCCAGTCAGGGGCATGTACCTTGGTTGCGGGCACATCCCCAGTGGGAGGTGTGCAGGAGGCCACTGATTGATGTTTCTAACTCTCTATCCCTCTCCCTTCCTCTCTGTAAAAAATCAATAAAATATATTTTAAAAAAATTACCAGATATATCTACATTCTCTCCGTGGAGAAGTAATGGGTGATGTTGGCTCCAGTGATCAGTTTGTTCTTGTGGGATTGGGGACGCGCTTTGGGACCCAGACTATGTGACTCAGCACTGGTTGAGATGTCAGCTGCCCACTGGAAGGAAGGATCATCAGGGCCATACATTTTGTTGTCTGTTCCTGGAAACACTGGAGTTAAGCTTTTTTCTATCTTTCTTTCATTGTTTGCATGGCTGCCTGAGTGTGTCCATAGTTCTTGCCCAATTATACTTAAAGTATGATATTTTTGACAACTTAAGCCCAGTGCACCTCTGGCATGTTGTCCTCAGAATGTAAGCAAACATGGAAAGCCTTCCTTCCTCAGGGTGTGGTGGGTGGGAAGGTGGGGATCATTGAGCTCCCAGGATCCCTGCAGCTGTGAAGTATTTGTTTTACACCATGCAAATGCATGGGAGATGAGCTTTTAGACCTGGACGCTGTTTTCCACTTCACTCCTAACATATTTATCAGCCCTGATGTAGATCATGTGAGAGTGTATTGAAGGGACCGTAAGCTTATTCATATGACTTAGGTTTAGTAATTTTAGATTTAGGGTTAAACTGAACAATTTTTCTGCCTGAACCTTAGGACTTTTCCTCTGTGGCTAGGCTTCATCCCCAGAGGCACTGCTGATCTTAAGTTAAGCATGTACTGTATTTTCTTCATATTCTATGATGAAAGTAATTGCATTTTGCAGGTGCTGATACCTGGGACAATACTTAGAGGATTCACAGCTTGCAGGGATGAATTAAAAGTACAGGGGTATATGTATTTTCTTTGTCAATTGTCAATTCTACTTTAAAAATTGTCTTTGAACTTAAAAAATCCACCTTAACTTTTTAGCACTTTTCTTTGTTTTTTGTATTAAATTTAATCAAGAGGAACAGAAGTTTATAGCTTTAAAATATTTACAGGGGTGTCATGTGCTGGGCCTCTAGTTTTAAATAAATGCAATACTATAAGTGTATCATGAATATATGCCACCCCCAGAAGCCTGAACCCATTTTCCTGTGTCTTTTCATGTCTCCCCAATTTTACTGCTCTTTGTTCAAATGGGATGTAAGCTTTCAGGCCTAGCTGCTTCTTTGGGACTTTCACTTTTCTGAGAAGCTCCCTTCCCACAACCCCAAGTGAAAGTATTAACATGAAAGAAAACTTGTATGCTTTTTCAAAACCCTATTGATCTATCGCCTCCCAGTTTAATTTGCATGACCCCAGTTCCGAACCTAAGAGGGTAGAGGAAAAACTTTTTTTCCTTTTTCTTAAGTATCCATGCTGAAAGGAACAATAAATACAAAGGCTGTGAGGTGGGAGCATGCTGGGGTGTCTGAGAAGGAACATGAACAGTCACCCCACCAAGCATGTACATAATTTATCAAGGACAAGTCCACCTTGATGAACCATTTATTAAAACAAATGGTAAATACATCCATCCTGAGTAGACTCAGTTCTGGAGAGGAATGTTTGCTTTAACCAAGAGGAATTTATGGAAGACATTCTGTATTTTGAACATTTCAAAGAACTCTCAGAGTCTATAATGATTCTTCTTTACCTCTGCATTTTAAAATTTTAAGACAGGGAGAAATACTGTCTTACGGTTTATTTTAGGTTTGTTGTGAGCCTTTTTGGTTGCAGCCAAAAGAACTCGCATTAGAAACTTGGCAGTCAGTCACTCGTGTCATATTGTGATTTGTTAGTTCTGGAATAAATGCCTCTATTTCTGGCAGATGCAAAAATAGACGCTTTCTGGGCTTTTGTAGTAGTAGTAATAATAATCATCATCAGGTATATAGCTCTTTCTAAGAGCCAGGCACTGTTGGAAGTTTTTTTAGAATAATCCTCAGCAGCAGCCCTTAAGGCATCTCCTAGTTTGCCGTTCCATGTATCAAGCTGGTGAAGTGTCGGCTGGGAGGGAGCCCACAACCAGCGTCTTCAGCAGCTGGGCCCCTAACCATTCAGCTCTCCTGCCTCTAGCCGCATGGAAGGATGGGTGGAGGGGCCAGTGTTTCCTCCTGGACTGGGCAGTTAGCTCCTGGAGGACACAGGTCATTGCAGTGGCTGCTTGATAAGAAATAAGACCAATCTGCTCAGGCTTCAGTTCTTGGCTACCTTCCCTCCCTCCACCCTCACCTGCATGGACGGCAGAGCACTGAGGTCTCGACATGTGTCTTCTCTCTCCCCTTCCACAAAAACTTTCCACCCCAATTCCATGCCTCCCCTTTCTCCCAATCCCAAATAAAACAATCCAGCTGTAGAGGATGGAGTCATCCAGAGCTTGGATTTGAGTCACAACTCTTAATAACTGGCATTGCAACCACAGGAGAATGACTTAACTTCCCTAAACCCAAATTTCCACATCTACAAAGGGTCTGTAACTACGCTGGTCAGGAGGAAAACTGAATTAAGAGTAAGATACCAAGCCCAGGGTTTGGTCCATAGTTGGCCCTGAAGGAATAATGGCTCCTTTTTTATTTTTCCTCATTTCAAGCCTCTTTACCACGTCTCTTCTTGGACCCTTCAGAACCGTCCTTGACTTCTGGGGAAATGCCCAGGCTGGGAGGGCCCCGTTGCCTGGGGCACTGCTCTGCCTAGTCCCAGTTCAGTGCTATCAGATGGCCTGGAGGGCTTTAGCATCTCAGCAGTCCCACCAGACACATTTTTGATATCTGAAAACAGGAATGACTTCGTGTAAAATTCTGCGTAGACTCTGTAGTCTGGTTGTTAGAATTTAAAATGTCTTTGGACTCAGAAGGGAAACCACTTGGAAAGGAATCTCAAGAATGTGCATCCAGGAGGCAGCTCTCCGGCCTGTCCGCTTGCCTGCCCCTCCTGGTCCTGCCCCTCCTGGTCCTGCCCCTCCTTGGCACACTCAGCAGTGACCCCGCACTAGTGACAGCTTGGCCTGCTCGGGCCAGCTGGAGACAGCCACACAGCCCCTGGCTGCTATCTGTCAAAGATCTCTCTCTGCAGGCTCCTTGGAAAACAAAGGGATTGTTTACCACATAGCAAAGGGACTGGGCTGGAGGCAGCTGAGAACTCTTTCTGAAGGGGTCTGTGGCTTCTGGCATCTGAAGGAGCTTTTTGAAAGGGTAGTAAGCAGGACTGACATGTCCTGGACAGGACCACACGTAGCAATGACTGTGCATTAGAAATAGCATTGACTGTATTAGAAACGGGCACTTCTCGTCACATTTTATCAGTGTATTTCTCTACAGCTCATTCTGACATTAGATTCAGGAGAAGCTACCATGGACTTGTGGTGGTTTTGAGTAACACCGGGATTGCACTGCCTCACCGATTGAGCAGCCTGTGTTCTGTTTGGGGAAGGTTTTCTTTTAGGGTGGGGCGTTAATCTGAATGGGGAGGGATTGCATTTTTCAAGACAAATCCAAGAGACCGCCGGGTTTTTGAAGTTCTGAATCGGGGATAGTCATTCCCTTTTCTGCATTTCCAACTTCTGACCGGGCCTGTGAACGGCCCTATCAGGGGTTGTCTGCGCGATGTGGTTACACCCACATCCTGTAGCCGAGTCCAAGTGCTCTGAGGCCGACTCAACGCGGATTAATTTCACAGTTGCTCTGTGAAAACAGATGCCCGCTGCTGGTTATTTCTAATACATTGATCGAGCCGCATAAAAAAATATGTTTCTTCTTTAAGAAGTCACATGTGCATTATATTTGAAACCCTTTGCCTCAGGCTGGTTATGAAATGCTCCTTTATTGACTTACTAGCCAGATGCTTATTTATAAAAATAAGGCTTTTATAAATGGTGATGTGCCAGTGTTTTACCGGTCGGTTTCGGCAGTTTGGCCTTTGAACAATAACTAAATAAATACTTTTTACACTGAAAAAAGACCCAGTTAACATTTGTGTGCTAGCAGTATGCCAAGTGAATTCAGGTGGAAACGCGAAAATATGCTGATGTAAAACCAAGCTACACTGCGTTTGGGGGGCAGCAATACAGAAGGAGATGTTCGTAAGTATAACGGGCACCTGGGAAAATTCACACAATTATTTAAAGTCATCTGGAAAAATCATTAGGTAAGAATAACCTGAGAAAAGAAACCTAAAGAAAAAATGTTAAGGTATAGAAATTAAAACTGCATAGCACACGCAAAGACAAATCAATGGGACAGAATGGATGTCTTGAAATAAATGTGTTATGTGTATTAGAAATGAGTGTAGGATAAAGGTGGTTTTCTACACCAGCAGGGGAGAAAAGATGGATTATCAATAAATAGTATTGGAGGCTGGCAGGTGTGGCCCAGTGGCTGAGTGTGACCTATGAATCAGGAGGTCATGATTCAATTCCCAGTCAGGTTGCATGCCAGGGTTGGGGGCTTGATCCCCAGTGGGGGGCATGCAGGAGGCAGCCAATCAGTGATTCTCTCATCATTGATGTTACTATATATCTTTATCCCTCTCCTTTCCTCTCTGAAATCAATAAAATATATTTTGAATAAATAAATAGTATTGGGCTATGTGTCCGTAGAAAGTTGGGTGGTTATTTGCAGAATCTGTAACAAAGAGCAAATTTTTTTATTCCACAAAGTGTTCTTACAGCTCAGAAACACTAGATAGGAACATTTTAAGAGAAAAAATTAGCTGAGCACGTTAATAACTTTTACTATGAAAAAAATTAAAACATATACGAGAGAGAATAATATTATGAATCCTCAGGTACCTGTCCCCCAGCTTCAAAAGTTAAAAACTTCATAACCAACTTTATTACCTATTTTTATCATGTTTTATCTGTAACCCCTGTCCCTCATTCTTCATTTTCTCACTGGGTTATTTTGAAAAAAAAAAAAAAAAAAGTCATATAATCTTATCCATATGTGTCTCATTACGAGCTTCTAATAAAAAGAATTGAAAAGAAATGGGCCCCCCAAAAAAGAAAAAATTTAACAGATGTTCAGAAAAAATTAGACATAGCCAATAAACCTAGGAAGATATGCTCAATCATATTAGTAATCAGGGAGAGGAAATAAAAATTAAATAGATAACATTTTTTAACCATCTGGTTGGCAGAGCCTTGATAGTCTTGCCAGAATTGGCAAGAATGGGAAGAAACACATTTTCTTCTCCTGTCAGTGGCGCAAAAATTTTCAAGAGCAATCATTTGAAACTTTATGTGCATACTTGGCAATTTAGCAAGTCTAGGCATTAGTACCACAGTGTACTGTGTAAGTGCCCACAGATGACCTTACTGGAGCATTATTTGTATTAATTAAACACTTTTTTTTTTTACTGTTTGTACCAAACTGGAATATTATACTGTCAAAAATGAAAAATAGTGTTAAGTGAAAAAAGAAATTTGCCGGACACAGATATAGTGAATAGGAAAATTTTATATATAAAACAAAGTTTATGTGCATAGGACATACCTGAAAGGTTCAAGTAAATCTAACAAAATCTCCCTGTGGACAGTGAGCCGGGTTGGGGGAGAGGTAGTACATATTTACTTTTTACATTACCGCCTTTTGTGCTTAAATCTTAGTAACCGTAAGTAGACACTTGCAAGGTGTCCTACCACGATGTCCCACCTCCTTGTGGCTGTATAACTCCCTGGTTCTGTCATTCCTGGTAGGTGATCAGCCAGTTTCTGAACTGTCGTCTGGGGATAACGATCATTCCACTGAAAGCATCTCTCACTGAAGAAGACAAGTATTTTGATGTGATATTTAGAATTTTCCCCATTGTCCTTCTAAGAAATACTTTTATAAAGTTGTAAGTAGCAAGCTTTATTGGGTCATAAAACTAGGTCATTTCAGTGAATTTCATCTGTTTTCATGGGTAACTTGATCCTCCTATCATGACTTGCTTTTGAAAGTAGTAGAAAAGGGAATTATTACTTGAGGTTCATTTGACCTACGTTGAACCTCAAGAAGTCACTCCTTCCATCCAAAATTTCTAGTGCTGGTGCTGGTAATACCGATTCTCAGGTTGGCACCAATGTCAACTGTGGGATTACATGCTAAGGCTGAAGAAAACAATTCGATGGAAGTATTCTCTCTCCCGCTGAACTGATTATACTGAGAATTGTTATGTTTTCTGCATTTTAACCCAGAAAGTTATTGAAAAGAATTGGCCGTGATAAAATATTTGTCTTTATCATATTTTGTAATTTCGTAACAAGTGGAAATTATAACTGACTTTTTAATTAAGGTTTTACGTACAGCTTCCTAAGTTAATAATGAATGTTTCAGTGACTATCTGGGTATGGGAGATTATAGACATTGCTTAAGATAGAAAATAGTATTTGTGCAGTTTCATGCTTATTTAAAACAATAAATTGACCCCTGGCCTGTGTTCCAAGTGGTTAGAGTGTCAGCCTGAGCACCAAAGGGGTTTGGTTCCTGATCAAGGGCAGGTACCTACCTGGGTTGCAGGTTTGACCCCAGGCCCTGGTCAGGGTACTTATAGGAGGCATCCAATTGATAGGTCTTTCTTACATTCTCTCTCCTCTCTCTGTCTCTCTGTCTCTCTGTCTCTCTGTCTCTCTCTCTCTCTCTATCTCTCTCTCCCTCTTCCCCTCCCCTGCCTTCCCTTCCACTCTCTCTGGAAAATTCAATGGAAAAATTATCCTCAGGTGAGGATTAACAACAAAATGGGAAAACCAGTAAATTGAGATGGTATCAGGGATGATGCAAACCAAATATGAAACACTGAGGACGTTCTTTCTAATCTACAAGGATGTTTGTAGCATAATTCATCTAGGGATGTCTGTGTAGCTTCATAAGAAAGGAGGGCAAGTAGTCAAAATAAAGTATGAACAAATTAGGTTCAGCAAGCTGCATAATTTGCCCCAAATCATAGTACACCATGGGGCTGAGGTTGGAACCAAGGCTCTTGTGAACTTAATGTAGAAAGTGCCCGAACCAGAGTGCCTCTGTGTAGCTCCGATGGGAGAGTCACAAAGGACAGAAACCAGTCACTTGTTATTTTTGAAGGCATCTTGGTTACTTATCCTTTTTGTTTGTTTGTCTAAATATTAAATATTTTCCATTGAAGCTCTTTTTATTTTAAAACTGATTTTCCAACTCATTTTATGGATTAAAGCTATCATCAGAATTCATTCCCATTCCACACTGGTTATGAAAGTTAGGGGTTATGTTAAGTAAAGTGGTATTGAATTTTCCTAAAGCTGACTTTGACCTTCAATATTTTTCAATTTCTTATAACTGCAGTGACTTTAAAAAAATTCGTCTTTTTTAAAATAAAAATCTAGTATTGACTCTTTCACCCTAAGTTTTGCCTATTACTGAAATATAGGTAGGATATATTTTTATGACTTTCTAAGTGATGCTGAGTGACAGTGTTAATTTAGATGAGGGGAACATCTAACAGGATTGAAATGATTCTGCAGAGAAATCAGTATGATGCTTGGTGAAATGAGCACCTGAGCCCGGCCCATGGCTTAGTGGTAGAGGAAGGTCAAAGTTCAATTCCCCGTCAGAGCACATTCCCAGGTTGCGGACTCTCGATAGCCCATGGGGGCGTGCAGGAGGCAGCCATTCAATGATTCTCATCATTAATGTTCCCTCTCACTTCCTCTCTGAAATCAATAAAATATACATAAAGAGAAAAAAGTAATGTAGCTTATTATTTTTTTAAGCCAGATTTTTAAGGGTGTTATGTTACCTGCCCACTGAGTAGCTGTGTTAGTTATCATCTGCCTAACAGGTTTCCTAAAATTGATTAACTCAAACTAATCTCATTCTGGTGCCGATGCAGCAGGCCTGCATTAGCTGAAATCTGAACTGTCATCTTGATTCCAGCTGTTGTTCAGAGGCCTGGGTTGTAGGAAGCAGTTCGTGGGGATTAAATCCCTGGTAAACATTAGATGGAATTCGACCAGCAGTTCCTTAGGATCTGTTCCTCCTCCCCAACCCTGACACTGGGCTTTGTGTTAAGAAATGGACTAAAGGAAATTGATTGACTGTGCCCAGGCTGGGTTGCCCATCGTTGACTCTTAACTTGGCCCAGGGCTTGTGATCCACTCCTAAATAGCCCGGCCTTGCTGTGCCTGGTGGTAGTTGGGTTAGTTCTATGTTGACTCTGTGTTGACTCATCAAGGATGGAAGCTCTGACCTGTGGGTCCCTTGTGGTTGCTGTAGCAACAGTTTGTTGATGGCAGGGAGCATTCCACAGCTGCTGCTGTAACTGAAGGTGATTGGAGACAGCTATCCCCCAGGTTCAAATGGGCCAGTGAGAGGACTTGGCTCTGAGTTTATCAGCTGTTGAAGTGAGTTCTGTGAAGGAGGCATTGCTTTAAGTCTCTGTTTGGGTAAGGTGGAACTCTGTTCTCAGTTAGTAGTATCTTTTTATAAGTTACAACATTATAAATGTTTATAACTATCAAAGTACCGATGAGGTTTCCCAATTATTTGTACTTAGGTAATTTGTTAATCTATGAAATGCAATTCTCTCACCAGGGTGCAAATTCTCTTCACAAAACATTCCTGCTCTGCCTGTAAATTCAGTTTAATACAATGCTTCTCATAGAATGTGTATTTTTTAAAAAGCTTTATTGTTGAAAGTATTACATATGCCCCCTCCTCCAATGACCCCTTCTAGCTCCCCCCAGAAGGGCTTCTTACGAGCCCTTCCCCCCACTTCATCACTCTATTTCCCGTGGGTTATGCATATATGCATACAAGTTCTTTGGTTGATCTCTTCCCACCCATCCCTCTTCCTCCTCCCCGTGCTTTCCCTCTGAGATTCGAAAACAGAATGTATATTGAATTTTTTAAAGTTGTTACTGTTTTTAAAATCTGGTCATATGCGGGAACTGATCACGTAATAATAAGCCCATAATTCTTAAAATGTGGCCGGGGGTGGGCTCAGCAGTCCATTTCACAATCCCTCTGGTTGATTCAGATGGAAGCTAAGTTTGAAAATCCCTAAAATGTTGACAGGGTTTGACTTTCTAGAAGAAACAACTCTTCATATCCTTTACAAAATAAAGGATGATATTTTTTTTTACTCGATTATATGATCACGAGTTTCCTTTGAAATGAAGGTATATTTACATGATAAAATGCATTCTTCTTCAAGGTCAAGGAAGATGATACACCTTTGGGTCTTCTGTCTTTTTCTTTTCAATTACTTGGTTTTGTGCATTAACCTACCTTTCCCTTGACTTATTTCTCACAATTACTTACCTTGCATCACCATAAGCATCTTGTAGCCTCTGCAGTTTGATATATTGATCAGCGTTTTCTATCATATTAAAATGTTTAGACCCTACCTAAAATCATGGTTCAGAGTAATACAATATGTACACAAGTGTAAGGACCACAGTCCAACCCAGATAGTCAATTTGCTTTTTGAGTCACTTCTATTTGTTTGTGATTGATAAATATTGGATAACAGTATACTGTATTGTTGTATCCATTGGAAACTATCCACTGACAAATTGTGTAATTGAGAGAATGTTTTATAAATTCTTTGGATCCTTTGGTTTAAGCTTACGTTTTGGTCTTATAATGTGCATAATATTTGTGCACTGTTCATATAATCTGACAACTTTCCAAAATAATTTTTAAAACTTTTTATTATAGAAAATTTCAAATATCTCATCCAGCTTCAACAATTAACTACATTTTGTTGTCCTTGTTTTGGCAGACAGCACATGCATGGGCACACACACACCACTTTTTTGTTTTCTGTGGTATTTTAAAGAAAGTCCCAAGCATTATATTATTTTACCTGTAAATATTTCTGCCCATAGGATTCTCGAAGAACTTGATGCAAGATTTTATAATAATAACAATATAGACCAGAAAAACAACAACAGATATTAGTACATGTTTTGGTATTAATTTAGAAAGTCTTGGTAAAATTACAATATATCTCTTATAAGTTTTCTAAAGTATTCATTAGAGCCACAAAAATACCTATCAGATAACTCTCACCAAAGAGGAAGTTGAGTTCCTAAGAGAAGGGTTTTATTTATAAACAAATAACTATTTTCATCAGTAAAATCCTAGGAACAACCATGACTCATATTCACTAAAAGAAGGAACAGAAATAGGATCCCCTATCTTTTCATTTATCCCTGGGATGGGTGACCAGAATATTTTTGTATTGTTACTAAGTAATATTTCTAAAACTCTGACTTATGTTATTTGAATGTTAGAAATATACATATATTCTGCAGCCCATTTCCCAACTACTTGTTTGTGACAGTGAAAATTATCTTATAGCAACTCCCAAACACTTGGAGTGTGATTTCTATTTTTAACATTTTCAGTCAAAGTATAAGGCACAGGTTTTCACTTGGGTTAAAAAAAAAAAAAAGACAGCATAACCCAATCTATAAATAGATTTTAAAAAACCTATTTACTTTCTTTTTCTGTTGTTTATAAACTGATACTTTATTGTTATTTTAATTTTCATTTCCTTTATCCTTTGATAGGGAAGGCCTTTTCTCCCTATGATCTTGGTTATTGGTGACTTTTCCCTGTCCATTTATCTATCATGTTGTATTTTTCTTTTTCTTTTTTTTAATCTTTATTGAGATTATTACAGATGTTCCTTCCCCCCCCTTTGCCCCCCTCCACCCGGTTCCCGCCCTGCCCCAGGCCTTCGCCACCCTATTGTCTGTGTCCATAGATAATGCATAAATGCACATAAGATATTTGTTTAATCTCACCCCCCAACCCCTTTCCTTCTGAGAATCGGCAGTCTGTTCCATTTCCATGCCTCTGATTTTATTTTATTCACTAGTTTATTCTGTTCATTAGATCTCTTATTCGTTTATTTTGATTTTTAGATTCAGTTGTTGATAGGTATGTATTAGTTGCTATTTTGTTGTTCTATTTTTTATCTTTTTCTTCTTCTTCCTCTTCTTAAAGAATACCCCTTTAACATTTTGGTTTGGTGGTGATGAACTCCTTTAGCTTTTTCATGTCTATGAAGCTCTTTATCTGACCTTCAATTATAAGTGATAGCTTTACTGGGTAGAGTTATCTTGGTTATAGATTCTTGCTATTCATCACTTTGAATATTTCTTGCCACTCCCTTCTGGCCTGCAAAATTTCTGTTGAAAAATCAGCTGACAGTCGTATGGGTGCTTCCTTGTAGGTAACTAAGTGATTTTCTCTTGCTACTTTTAAGATTCTCTCTTTGTCTTTAGCCCTTGGCATTTTAATTATGATGTGTCTTGGTGTAGTCCTCTTTGAGTTCCTCTTGTTTGGGATTTTTCTGTGCTTTCCAGTCTATTTCTTTCACCAGGTAGGGGAAGTTTTCTGTCATTATTTCTTCAAATAGGTTTTCAACATCTTGCTCTATCTCTTCTCCTGGCACTCCCATATTGTGAATATTGGTATGCTTAAAATTGTCCCAGAGCCTCCTTACACTATATTCATATTTCTGGATTCTTTTTTTCTTTTTGTTTTTCTGGTTGGGTGTTTTTTGCTTCCTCATATTTCAAATCATTGGTTTAATTCTCAGAACCCTCTACTCTACTGTTGGATCTACTGAAATCTTCTTGATTTCAGTCGGTGTAGGCTTAATGTATGACTGGTCCTTTTCCATTTTTTTGGAGGTTTCTAGAAGATTTTTTGAGTAATCTTGTAATTGTGGTTTTAAACTCTACATCCAGTAGTTTGCTTTCTTCCATTTCTTTCATTTGTGACATCTTTCTTTGTCTCTGAATTTTGGCTGTTTCTCTGTGTTTGTTTCTGTGTATTGGGCAGAACTGCTAAGTCTCCTTGATTTGATAGAGCAGCCTTGTGTAGTAGTTGTTCTAAGGGACCCAGTGGCTCAGCCTCCTCAATCACCTGAGCTGGGCACTCTAGGTTCATCCCTTTGTGGGCTGTTTGCACAGTCTTGTTGTAGTTGAGCCCTGATTGCTGTTAGTGTCGCCGGGAAGAATTGACCTCCAAGCCAATTGGCTGTGAGGACCAGCTGCAACTACAGTGGGAGAGCTGCTGGACAGGAGACACCCCTGTGGAGCAGGACTTGCTTCAGTGGGGCTTTGGTGCTCACTGAGTCTTCCCCTGGAGTGTGTTGCTTAAGGATGTGTAGAGTTATAATCTGGTATGGTCTGACTCTGTCAACTGGGTACACTGGCTCTTGGGTTTCCAGGGAGGTGCAAAGTCAGCCACTACCTGGGGCCACCCAGCAGGAGCTACAGGGAGATCTTCAGATTCCTCTTCTTTGTATCAGGTTTGGAAGTGCACAGATGAGGCCCAGCTGTGAAGCAAGGCAGACTGATGCTGGTGCCAGGTCTTGGGCCTTTTATTGATAGGTTTGGGACCCCCTGACCCAGCTGTAGCTTGTTTGAGAGAATTTTAGCCTGAGCAAGGACAGGGCATTCATATGCAAAAGCTCTGCACACAGCTTGGGTAGTGTTGTAAATTGGGTGGGGCGAGTTCTCAGGGAATCAGCAGGGCAGAGCAAACAGAAATGGCTGCCAGTCAGCCCTGCACCTGGGGAGCCCCCAACATAGGAGCAATGATTCCTGTGAGCACCTCTCTCTGGGAGAAAAACACCCCCAAGTTCCTGCCTCGATGCCAGACAATCCAGTTCTTCCTGATATGTGTCTGTGTCCCCGAGAGACTCACCCAGGTGCTGGAGCTCAGAGGAAGTGGGACCTTGTAAGTTCAGTTTGTGGTGCCTGCCTTTTAAGAGGAGCAGCTGGGTCTCCAGCAGCCTGTGCCACTGAGCCCCAATCTGCATTAGTTTTTACAGCCTGTTGTTCTCAATGCCTGTAGAGACTTCTTTTTCCGGCTTTGGGACCCTGGGCTAGGGGTCTGGTGTGGGGCTGGGACCCCTTGCTCCTTCAGGCGCAGAAGTGACTTCTATGTGGGCACCGGACATCCTACCAGTCTCAGTGTGCTTTCTTTCTTCTCTAGTAGGTCTTCCATTCAGCCAGCTTTCCAGTGGTTCTGGATGATGGTTGTGCTGTATTTTAGTTGTAATTTTGATGTGGTTTTGGGAGGTGGCGAGCATAGGTATTTACCTACACCCCCATCTTTCTGGGCTGGTCTGGTTCAAACCTTATTTTCTTTCATTGAAAACTTAAAAACCTATTTCCTTCTTTGACCTCCTTGAAATACTGAGGCATCTTTAAAGAACCCCAGGGTTCCTGAGAGCACAGTGTGAAAACCAGTGGTCTGAAGGGGCTCATTGTGCTTCCTCTTTACAGATGTAACAGGAGAAGACAGATTTGCCTTGGAGTCAGGGCCAACACTTGAACCTAGGTTAGACACCAGCTTTATTTTTTTTTCAGGAAACAACTAGCCGGAGTTCTGGGTCCATTGTCTGCCCTATAGTTTGCTGAAAACTTAGATATAGAAAATAAGTAATCAAGCACAAATTTTTACAGTTATCATTTCTGAAAACAATAGAGTAAGTGGACTGAGGCAAATAAACTGCTCTTCAAAAATCCACATTTTGAAATTATTTATGAATCAAATTGGCATAGATGCTGCACATAAATTATAGAAGTTAGACTTTCTGCAATTCGATTTCCGTTTTCTTTAGGAGGCAAAGCATTGCCTAGAATCTCAATAAGCTTGTGCACATTGAAGAGTAACATTTTCTAAGTCTGATGGTTCCAGGATGGAGTGGAATCATCAAACCATCTATTTGTTTTTTAAAGGTTTTTTAATTTCTTGATTTATTGTGATTGCCTGATGATTGTATATGAGTGTGTGTTGCATTCAGAGAGGCAGTGGGGTTCAGGATGAGAGGATCACAGATTTATATGAGACAAAACTATTTCTCAACAACAAGGTCACATATTCCTACCTCTATTTTTTCAGTTGCCCTCCCCTCCTCCCATAGAGGAAGTTGGGGTTTGCTGGAGAGGTCAAGCATTTGCCAGCTTTATCTTCTTGATAAGCTAAGAATTTAAGAAGGTAATTCTAATCCTGGTTTTATCTTTGGCTTGCTATCTGATTATGCACACAGCATAATTATAGTAAGTGATGATACCTCTTGCTGCCTATTCACCAGCAGAAGTGCAGGACTCCTTAGCAATATAATATCAGAAGATGGGCACTATTGTAGATGCTAGTATGCAGAGAGATAGGACGAAATGTTAAAAATGGTGAATGGTTTTGTTAGTCTCTTATTGACAGTGGGATGGTGAAAATTTCATTTTGAATCTTGTGGATGCCTTGGACTTTTGGGAACTTTTAGGTTATAAGGAAAACGAAGTATTTTTATTCGAAGGAAATGCTCAGCAGATTTTAGGGGGAAGTCTTATAAATCTTGTGTTAAAAACATCTAGTCTCTTTCTGAATTTTTATTTATTTCATTTTACAAAACAATTACGGAAAATTATTATTATCACTGTTCTGGGGAAAGGGGTTGGGAACTGAAGGGAGCAAATGAATGGCTCTATAGAGTCACACTTAGGAAATTGCTGTGAAGAACACATTGTTTTGAAAAGGAAAGCATTAACACTTTGTATTAACTAACAAGGACTGAAAAAAATCCCACGAAGGATTTTGGGGGTGGCTGAATTTTTTTTCCCTTCTGCTTCAGAAAAGGGCCTTGATCTTATTCACCATGTTGCTTGATTAACTATTTAAATTAATTGTGTGCTCTCTTAAGTTGGCTTTTAATTGCTTTGCAGCCAGGGTCATCTTATTTGCAGATAGTAATAATAGCGATGGTTTTATATAAATCACTCCCAGGGATTCTGTTTAACAGTTTATATTAGGATGGTACTTCTTAGAGGGTATAAAATAATCATAGACAGGCAAACATTGCTTTTCCTCCTAATGCTGCACTACTTTAACAGCTTTGGGAATTCCTGCAAAGGAATTCCAACGTCAGTGAAGTCCGTATTAAAGGTTGAATGTCATTTGGTAGATGTCCGAAATCACAGTCATTAACCGAGCTAAGTTCCAGATCAGAGCCAGGAAGAGCGATTTATTATCTTGTTAGCCATAACGGATCTGTATTTTAATGGAAAAAAAAGTTCATATATTGGCTCTTACTGGTTTGATATTATAAGGGAAGTATTCTCTTTTTCTAATTGTTAATCAGTTATTAGCCAAAAAACCATGTGAAACAAGATTATCCACCTAATTCATAACCTAGTGATGTATCTCTCTAGTCATGGTGATGAATGATTAAGACATTCCAACTTAATCTGGCTCTAGCAGCACACGAACACTCGACTGCTCCTAAAATCAAGATGTTGGGGCACGTGTGTTAATAAAGATGGACACATACGTTATTAATAAGTCTCTTCCTTTTACTCAGAACTAACAGATTTTTATCTGCTTTTTGATGTTACATTTCGACAATGAAGTATATGCGGTGAACTTTTCATGTAGAATACATTCAGTAGGAAGATCACGTATTCATTTATTCACTTTCTCGTGTCAAATAAAGCCAATCCTTGATTCATTTTGACTTTTGGGATCTTTGCACTTAGAATTTAACGTAGGCACTCAAAGAGGGTTCTGTTGTAAAATGGTCTTAAAACTCAAAACACTGAAATGGTTTTTTAAAAACACTAACATCATTTAATGTTTTTTAAAAACTAAGTTGAAGTAACCAAATATTTGTGTGTTCTCTGGGGAAGCACTATGCCAGTGCATTCAGGATTACAGGGTAAAGACAGATATCATCGACTGCATAATGAAAATGTAGAGTTATGTGATAGTTCTGGAGTGGGACTTTTTTTATGTGGGAGGGAAACTAAAATTAATTTTTTAAGAGAAGTGACTTTTGTATTTTGGACTAAAAGTAATTCAGTGCAGTAGGCCTTAATTTCTTGTAGATTTTAGTGAGAATGAGTTTTAGCTTGCTGAAGTACCTAATAGGAACAAGGTGTAGACTTAAATGTAAAGCTGAACTAAAATCAGTTCTGGCATATGGCATACATAATATCAAATTTTTTTCTCCCTTAAACTGAGTCATTTCAGATGAGCCTCAAATGCCAGAGAAGAGTCATAACTTCTTACCATGGCAAAGCAGTTTTAACTTGAGTTTGTTTATTTTTAACTGTCCCTATTTACAAGATGAATATTTTATCAAGTGACAGAGCTAGATCAACAGTCATCTAAAGGTTAGATGGTAGCGGGGAGCAGGGGCAGACGAGAAGGGGTCAATGGGGGACATAAGTAATACTTTAAACAATAAAGCTTTAAAAATTAAAATTAGATGGTTGGCTTATTTGTTTATAGCTGTTTAATAAGATAAGGAGGTTCTTGCAGTATTTTTTCTTGTTTTAGAAAACAAGATCTGGGTAGAAAAACCTAACTGTCATTAAACATGTGAAGTAGACACCTAGCTATATAAATTGGGTGTCAAATTTAAGTTTTATGGTTTTTCAGGCTGACTATGCCATCTTCCCACCACATCATGTTATATGTAAGATTTACATTATATACTAACTAGCGGCTTGGTGCATAAAAAATGTGCACTGGGTCGGGGGGAGGGTCCCTCAGCCCAGCCTGTGCACTCTCGCTCCTTACCGCCCACCTGCTTGCTACTCCTTAGCGCTGCTGCGAAGGTGGTAGAGGCTCCTGCCACCACCACTGTGCTCGCCAGCTGTGAGCCTGGCTTCTGGCTGAACGGCGCTCCCCCTGGTGGTCAGTGCGCATCCTAGCGACCAGTCGTTCTGGTCGTTCTCCCCATTCTGCCGTAATGGTCGCTTCGGCTTTTATTATATAGATATTTCTCACTGAGGAGAACAATTAGTTGGATCTCCCCAGTGGTATTAGTTCAAGTTTGTCGTCAATAAATTAGGCTTTATAATTCAGAGGAGCTTGTTATGATTGGGTGTTTTTCTCAGTTATTACAGAGTAGCTCTTTTTTTGCTGTAAAATACTGTCTTTCCACTCTGAAATTTTATTTAGTACAGTAGACATTTCCTTATTCCCCTTTCTTTTTAAGCATGCCTCCATTACACAGTTGATGTCTCTGTAAGATTAAACTGAAACAAATAGTTTAGTAAAAGGGCCAACAAATATTTTGAGTGACTAGCTAACTATATTGCTCTAGACTCAATGATTATTAGGGGGGAAAATTTATAGAACCACTGTGAACAATAAAATGGTTACATGTTGCTAGAAAACCTTGGTGCTCCTTGGGTAAATAATAAAGTGTTTTCTTTTACGGGCTTTTTCACTACTACTTTATTGATAGTGTACATTTATATTACCCAGGAATAGGTATACTTAAAGGAAAATAATAGAATTTATTGTGAGTCATGAATGCCCATCTAAAAGATGGTTTTGATTTTAAGTGGATTTTTTTTTTTCCTGCTTTGTTCTTTTCTGTGGTGGAGAGGGAGGAAGGAAGGCAAGACTTAAGCTAAAAATATGAATTGCTAAGTAGAAGTGAAGTCTTTGGCTGTTAAAACTCACATATTTGTTCTGTCCAGACATGACACATTGGAAACAGGAACTTGCCTGTGGCATAATCTTAGCCAAATAGCTGACTCATTCTAAGTATTTTAATGTTAAACAATGTCTTATGGAATGTTCTGAATATCTAAAACAGGTCTTCTTGAGGATTTTTTTGAGTTATGTAAAAATATGGGGAGGAGCCCTAACCCGTTTGGCTCAGTGGATAGAGCATCAACCTGCGGACTGAAGGGTCCCAGGTTCGATTCCGGTCAAGGGCATGTACCTTGGTTGCAGAACGTCTCCAGTAGGGGGTGTGCAGGAGGCAGCTGATGGATGTTTCTCTCTCATCAATGTTTCTAACTCTCTATTCCTCTCCCTTCCTCTCTAAAAAATCAATAAAATGTATTTAAAAATATATATGGAGAAGTACTTGATTCTCAGGGCACGTACCTAAAATTCAAAAACAGTCCTTAGTTGGTGTGCTTTTTGGCTATAAGCCACTATTTTCATAATAAAGCATGTCTCTCGTGAGGAAGTCCTTGGGGTTTTTTTCTGCAGAGTTTTCTTGTCCCTTGAAAAGTTAGTGGGGGGCCACCACCAGAGAAACACTGAGTAACCTGGTGATCTTCAAACAGAAACTTGTTTTCTTTCATAGATGTTTGAACGCTTGGAGTTCAGTCTGATCCATGAATAACTATGAGGATCTAATTATAGTGTTTGTTTTTTAAAAACAACAATAGGAATTGTGTTGTCTGAAACGTGATAGAATGGTATGTTTTGTCTAGTTTTGTCGGTGAATGTGGCCTTCATACAATTACAGTCTATGATTTCTAATTGGAAGTGTAATAGCTGTGGCTTTTGTGTGATGCTGAATGCTTTCTAGCCTCTTTATAGGGAAAATTAATGTCACATTTTTAAAAAATATATTTTATTGATTTTCTACAGAGAGGAAGGGAGAGGGATAGAGAAAGAGAAAGTCAGAAATATTGATAGGATGAGAGAGAAACATCAATCAGCTGCCTCCTGCACACCCCCTACTGGGTATGTGCCCCGCAACCAAGCTACATGCCCTTGACCGGAATCGAACCTGGGACCTTTCAGTCCACAGGCCGATGCTTTATCCACTGAGCCAAACCGGTTAGGGCTAATGTCACATTTTAATATGTTATTGAAGGATAACAGTATTTAAGAACTAGTGAAGTTCTGGGTATTCTATTATCTTTTACTTCCCAGGTGCATTTTATTTATTACCCTGGATGGGCTCCCTGGTATCACAAAACCTGTGAAACTGTCTGTGAAGGGCCCGCAAGGCTCTTCAAGGTAAACTTGGTTTAGTGACCTCCCCCACTTGTGTGAAAGTGGGAAAATCAGAAGTCATGTGTATTCTCTATTGTGAAGTCAGTATTAGTAACTCATGCTCTGTGTTGTACACACAAAAGCACTGTTTTTTGTGTGTGTGTGTGTGTGTGTGTTTTTTTCTCTCCTCAGGTATGTGCTTCTGTTCAGAGGTATGTCATCCACATCTCCTGCCTTTTCTTTTCTTACTTCTGACTTACCCATTGTTTTGTGATTTTGTAATCCAGGGATGTACTTCAAGTACATGCACCTGTCATTAGCCTTTTCACATTTGTTCTCTTAAATGAACATCTAAGTATCCTTTTAACAAATCACTTTGATTCGATTTATCTGTATAATTTAAAAGGCAAAAGACCTAGAGTTTTGCATTGGGACCTTATAAAGTTCTTCAGTTTTTCTTTTTTCTTTAAATATATTTTATTGATTTTTTTAGAGAGGAAGGGAGAGGGATAGAGAGTTAGAAACATCCATGAGAGAGAAACATTGATCAGCAGCCTCCTGCACACCCCCCACTGGGGACCTGCTGCAACCAAGGTACATGCCCTTGACCGGAATTGAACCTGGGACGCTTCAGTCCATAGGCTGATGCTCTATCCACTGAGCCAAACTGGTCAGGGCTTCAGTTTTTCTTTATTGCATGTTTCTGAATGCTCATCGTTGACTTTTGAAATATGTGGGGCATTTGGGAACACATCATTTTATCACTTCTTTTTTTGCTCTACGTTCTATTCTGAATGTCATAATACTAGTCAAGAGCCAAATCTGATGCTTTAGTATAATCAGTTCCGTGGGCACCTAGTAACATTCACTGCTGTTTTCCCTTTAAATCTTGTTTTTGGTTTTATGTACTTTGTTTACTCAACATGATCAGGTTAACTTTTACTTGGTCACCCATTTCAGATCTCATAACTTTTTTTCAAATTCTTTTCCAAATATGTTAAATACTAGAGGCCTGGTGCACAAAATTTGTGCACGGGGGTGGGAGAGGGGTTGTCCCTCAGCCCAACCTGCACTGTCTCTAATCTGGGACCCCTTGGGGGATGTCTGACTGTTGGACATCCCTTTCATAATCTGGGACAGCTGGCTCCCAACCGCTCACCTGCCTGCCTGCCTGATTGCCCCTAACTGCTTCTGCCTGCCAGCCTGATCACCCTCTAACCACTCCCCTGCCAGCCTGTCCAACACCTAACTGCTCCCCTGCTGGCCCGATTGCTCCCAACTGCCCTCCCCTGCCTGCCATCTTGTCATGGCCATCTTGTGCAAGGATGTGACAGTCAATTTGCATATTACCCATTTATTATATAGGATGCTACAATGGAAACCCTGGTATAAAAAAAAAAATTTAAACTGGCTTTATTATAGGATTTTTTTCCAAAGCCTTCATCCAATAACTGTCTTAAAGGATCCATTTCCCCATCTGTGTTTGACAATGGAATTTCCCCCATCATATATGTGTGTGTGTGTGTGTGTGTGTATGCCTAATATGCAAATTTTCCCCACCAGAGTACAACTGGGAGACCGATTGCTCGCTATGATGTGTGCTGACCACCAGGGGGCGGCGTGGAATGAAGTAAGGCCCTAGCCAGCGGCTGGCAGCCAGGGAAGGAAGGCCTCGGCTGGCAGCCAGAAGGCCTGACCAGCCGTGATCGGCAGCCAGGCCTAGGGACCCTACCTGTGCATGAATTTCGTGCACTAGGCCTCTAATCAAAAAATAAGTCAGCATCTTTTGGAAAATGTTTTTGAGAACACTGCTTTAGGAATTAGATGAAGTGTATATTAATACTTTGAAAGACATGTCTTAAACTCCACTGGGCCATTTTGAGTATACGTTCCTTAGTGATGTATTTAATAATTTATTCGAGCTTGCAACAAAATTGTCTTATGTAAGAGAAGCTCATTATAAAAACTGAGTTTATTACTGCAACTAAACAGGCAAGTCAAAAAATTCTTCACATCTTGAAATTTGCTACATCTCCTTAAGCCAGTTGTCATTTTACACCATGACATCATGAACTGCATATTGGACAAATTGCCACGAGTTAAAATATCTTATTCGATGGTTTAAAAATACTCTGCAGACTTGGTGAGTCAGATCTGCCACGGAGAGATAGCAGTTGTGGCTGGGAATGAGGCTGCATGCACTGCACTGTCGTCACTAGTCACTAATTTGTCTCTCTGAGAAACGACTTGGCAGGCAGATACCTCGCAGATAAATAAGGAAAGATTGCCTGTTTCAAGTGGCATAAGACATTCTTTAAACCAGTGTGTCATAGCTAGTTATACAGTCAGCATTTTCTTTGGAGCAGAAAATCCTCTTAGGATTCCTGCATAAACAGCAGACAACTTGGTGAGGATAATGCTCAGGGGTTCTCGGTGCTGTGTGTGCATTTTCTCAGTCTCTCTCTGTGTCCCAGAAAGTTTCTCATAGTGGAATTCCTTCTTGCTTGCTGCCTGCTGGATGCTTCTTCCTGAGTCAATTAGCTCTTTTTATTTATTTATTTATTTATTTATTTATTTATTTATTTATTTTAATATATTTTATTGTTGATACTATTACAGATATCTCCCATTTTCCCCTCCTCTGAACCCCTACACTTCACCCCCCCCACTCCCACACACAGGTCTTTACTACCCTATTGCCCATGTCCATGGGCTATGCATAGAAGTATATAAGTTCTTTAGTTTATCTCTTCTTGTCCCCCCAACCCCATATGGAGGTATGTCAGTCTGTTCCATGCCTCCAATTAGCTTTTTTTCAAAACGAATTACTTTCTACCCATTTTATGTATTTTATTGAATTTTAGTCCTCATAATAACCTGTGAGGTAGGGTGTTAATATATTTATTTTAGAGATTTTAACTTGAAGAGTTAAAGTTAAGAAGTTTTCCTGACTATCCCGTAAATGTGAGATACAGAATTTGACCTCTTCCTTTCGATTCCAAGGTTCATATTGGTACCTTCAGGTATGGGTTCCCTCAACCATGACCTCCCCTAGGCACCCTGAACCATCACTATGTCCCTGAGGTCTCCAGAGCTATAGCCAAGGGATGGATAAGACTAGGTTCATAGTGACAGATACAGGACATGAAGATGTTTCTGGAAACAATTTTTTTAGTCACGTCTTTTCATGGGGCTTTTGATTTATATAACTTGTTCAATGGAGTCCCAGGAATTTAGCCCTCTCAATCTTTCAGTACGTCATTTATTGTGAAATGGTTGGCTAGAATTAGAAAGTCTTGACCTCGGGAGAGATCTGGCTGGATTTCTCAGTTTTGGAACCCTAGCTATGAGCATATGATCCTGCTTTCTTGTGAGTTTTGCTCAGAAGCAGTAACCCCCCCCCCCCCGTGTGTGTGTGTGTGTGTGTGTGTGTGTGTGTGTGTGTGTTGGGTAATTAACCACCAAGACTTCTTCATTGATAGATTACTGCTATAAATCGATCAAGCCACAGGGAGTTAATGCAGTAAAGTAACTTTTATTACTAAATGCAAAATCATCATGGGCCTATCTTGGGGGTGAGTGGGTTTACCTGGTTAATGTTAATCACTTTGACATCCCAGGTACCTTTAAAAAATCAACACACATATATTTGCATCTGTGGAAGGCAAACTATATTTCATAGAATTTATATATTTATACTTTTTACACATCTTCAGTTCAACCAGTATCTGAGTGCCAATATTGTTCTGTTACCCTAGGATATAGAGATGAGTAAGACGTGACTCTTCTGCCCTAGGGGGAAACTGAGGTCAGGGTTTTCATCTTAGGTACTATTGACATTTGGGGAGTTCAAGGGAGTCTGTCCTGTGCATTGTGGGATGTTTAGTAACACCCCTCACCTCTGCTTACAAGGCACCACCCAAGTGTGACCATTCACCGTAAGCCTCCACCTAGAAACACTTCACGGGGCTCAACAGAGCAAGGTAGCTTAGGGTCCCGGTGGGTTAACAAGCCTTCCCAAGGGAGAACCACTGCATAGCTGAACAGCACGGGGAGAGCTGCTGGGTTCCAGCACCTCTTTTCTGAAGGTTGACTGTACTCAAAAGAGAAAGCAAGTGCATGTGGATATTTGAGAGTTTACACTCGTTAGGCCAAAATAGTTTAGTGTGAGGTGTACACCCACACCATTCCTCTTTGGAAAAAAGAGCCATGCCTATAAAACCCCTTTTAGCAAGTCTGAAAAGGCATCCATTCTAATTATTCAACATTCTTACTACTTGGAATTACATGCCATGAGCAACTGAGTTTAAGTGGGATGCTGAATTCACTTGCTGACTTGTGTGTGTGTGTGTGTGTGTGTGTGTGTGTGATATCACAGCTGTGTACCTCTGTTTTATTTGAACCAACTGGTTTAAAAAGTTTTGCTGATATCAACACTCCATGATTAGATTTATTGGTGGAACATAAATTTTATCAACAGAATATAACACTTCTTTTCCTCAAGGGCAGGATGTAGATGTATTGCAAGCTCTTCCCCCTATTGTAGAGCTTATTCCTCTGATGTCAGAAAGATATCCCTGCAGTTCAGGAATGGGTTAGCAATGCAAGATTCCAGAACATTCTCCCCCCACGTTACATCAGTGCCATGAGCCGTGACGGAACAGCAGCCCTGCACAGCTCCATTAAACATCTGCTGGTTTTGAAAATTAAAACACTTTCCCATCACCCAAGGCGATGAAATGTGGGTGGATTGATCTACCATATTGACCGCGAGAACTCCTGGTGTGACGTGAGGCACACAGCAATAGTGGCAGAATAGTGTGTTTGCTAATAAATCAGGGAAGCAGGGACTGGAGTGATTCTTTCCTTCCTTCTTCCATCCCATTTGGGACACACTTGAATCTATAGTGCCAGGTTTTCAGGCTCCTGTTGTTGTTAGATTCTACAAAATCAATCTCCACCCCCACCCCACGTGCTCTCCTGAAATTTACAAGCCCCGCACTCTTGTCCCCTTCTGTTTTCTGCCCCCTCTGCCATGTCCTACTTCTGATGCTTAAGCTTGTGCCAGGGCCGTGGCTGGGCCCATCTCCCCTTTCCTTGCATCCCAGGGCTGATGTTATTATTCATTGTAGGCACCGTGCCTTGGATCCACAGTATCTTCAGAGGCTCAATAAAATATTTCCATTTTAATTTCTTTTAAAACCAGAAGAAAAAAAAATGACTGCAATAGTGAGTAAATACAAATGAAGCCAGTCTACATTACAGTCATCTTTACACCAATACAGGCCTAAAATACATCTGTTAACGTTGTGGTAGAGAGGAAAGGGCCCACGAAAGATGTCACGCACCCATGAGCCCCTCTCATACCCAGATGGGATGCTGCTCTGGCGTTTTTTGAAATGTGACACTTGTTCCCATGGCTTTGGACATTTATTACAAATCCAAGGTCATTCACACCTGACCCTGATCTACCTTTCATCCCTCCTTTCCCCACATTCAACCTACGTACATTTTCTGCTGCAGTCTTTGGTCTGCCTACACTATGCAAATGCCATTTTCCTCCTCCTCCAAACCAAACCAGCCCTTGCTTTATCACTTGAACACCTTTTGTCCGTGAGTAAAGCCTCCTTGTTTTTGACTCCATCCCTGTGTGTCCACTGAAGTCAGGGATGTTGAGGTCACACCTGCATCTCCAGTCTTGAATGTGTGCAGTGCCTGGGAAATGCTTATCTTCATATGAGGCATCAAGCCAGAAGTTTCCTGAAACTTAACCCTGGAATCAAACAACTCTGAAACCTTGTCTGTTTGAAATGGGAAGGACAAATGTTTGATAACGATCAGCTTATGCTATTCAGCTTAGCTGTTCAGCAGTTCATTTCTATCTTCCTCCTAGTATTTTCATGCGTATTTTTTTACACAAGCCTTCACTTACGGGGTTTGGTTACAAGGAAATCTCTGAGCATCAGTTTCATGCTACGGAGAGCTTTTAGCTGCAAGAATTTTTTAAATCGTTGATTGGATGCTCTATGAAAGAAGTCTGGCTGCCCGTGCTCTTTGTGCCATTCTTGGAGTCTAGTGAGGTCATCTGATTTTTTTTTTAAATGCGTCCTGAGTTGGAAAATGATGCACCTCTCAGGAATGTGTTATCAGAAAGTCAGGAAACGAACATTGAAGCTTACTGAGGCGCAAAGATGCTAAGCTACCTTGTTTTTTGCACCATCCCCCCCCCCCGCCCCGCACCCCAAAGAGGAGCCTGAAGTTCTTGACCAAGTTGAACTGTATCTAGTTAGTGGGGAGTTGGGGAAGACTGGGGTGTGGGCGCTGCATTTTCTTGTCTCACGTTAGGAAACTACTCTGCTGGTGCTCGAGTATGTAAGCTGGAATTCATTTGATAATGTTCCACACCTTTGTCAATGATTACATTTCCTACGTTCTAGTTTATTATTATTCTTTTTCATACCGGGCGTTCCTTAATGCTTTCTGTAAATATTTATTGAGTGCTTCAGTGTTGGGGAGAGTTTGAGACACTAATTGTAAAGGGCAAGAAGGAGCTTGGTGGGCAATGAAGCAGTAACTCTCATCTTGTTTGTATTTATCTTAAAATTTGTTAAAGGAATAGGAATCCTTGTTCTACTCACTTAAGTGTTTAGATATCTTTTTCCTCCTACTGTCACTGCTAAGACTAGATGCATACTTACAAGTGGTGCCATCAATGGCATTCTCATCCCACACACTTGTATCAATGTCACTTGTACATCACCTTTGAGAGGATCCTTTCTGGGCCTCTACACAGCTCCCTGAGTTCTGTCCTCACTTCAAAATTAAAAACACTGACTCAGATGTTGTGTCACTGAAACTGACCTTGAAAGTGAGGGGAAGAGTAACACCAAAAGAGTTATTTTGACTCCTAGTCATCTATTGTTTCTGTAAAAGCATTTTTTTTTTAGCCAAGAAAGTGGAAATAGTGTCTTTGCTTATTATCTTTCCCTCAGAATTCTTTTCTCTTACATATTGTAGTTCCCAATAGTCTCTATTCTGACAAGAAAGGCAGTTTGAAAAATTCTTAGGGTATCTTAGGGCTCTTTGAGAAATGCTTTGTTGCCTTATTTAAGGAGGATAATCTACTCACTCTTGTCAAGCAAATAGCCTGAAACTTGAACCTTGAGTATTCTTCAATGTTAAAATCCTGGGAAATAAACTTGGCTTACACTAAAAGTGATAAGGTAACACAATACAATTTTAACAATGAACAGGGATGCTATTTGAAAGTTATCATAGTTTTTTTCCAACATCAATTTAATATTCTCTCTGAATTTCTATTATGTTTGCAAAGTGGGTTTCTCCTTTACCAAAAGTCCTAGTAATAACAATACAGTAGTATGAGAGTTATAAGCAGATGGGAAAAGTAGATAAGTAAATATTATACAGCTTGGAGAGGAAATAAACCAAAGGCTATATTGTAAATATCCTTTCTGCTTATCAAAAATAAATACTTAATGTCCTCTTCCTGAAATACTTCTATAAATATTCTGAAAATAGAAAAGTTCTAAGACCATGAATTCTTTGATCCACTTTATATATATTCGCACTCTTATTCTACATAATATACTTATTTATAATATTTCTTGTTTTGACAGACTCTAGGTGACTTCTTATCTATACTAATAAAAGGGTAATATGCTAATTAGACAACACATCTTCCCAACATCCATCCAGAAGTCCTTCCAGACAAAGCCTCGGTGGCGGGGGCTGAGGCAGAGGTGGTTAGAGGTGATCAGGCCGGCAGGGGAGGGCAGTTAGGGGCGACCAGGCTGGCCAGGGAAGGCAGTTAAGGTCGACCAGACCAGCACGGTAGGGCAGTTAGGGGCGATCAGGCCAGCAGGGGAGCAGATGGGGGGCAATCAGGCTGGCTGGGGAGGGCAATGAGGGGTGACCAGGCCAGTAGGGGAGGATAGGAGGGGTGACCAGGCTGGCAGGAGAGGGCAGTTAGGGCAACCAGGGCAGCAGGGGAGGGTGTTAAGGGGCAATAAGGCAGGAAGGCAGGCAGAGTGGTTAAAGGCTATCAGGCAGGCAGGCAGAGTGGTTAAAGGCTATCAGGCAGGCAGGCAGGTGAGCGGTTAGGTGTCAACCAGTCCCGGATTGTGATAGGGATTTCTGACTGCCAGGATTGGGCCTAAACTGGCAGTCGGACATCCCCCAAAGGGTCCAGATTGGAGAGGGTTCAGGCTGGGCTGAGGGACCTGACCCCTCCGTGCATGAATTTTGTGCACTGGGCCTCTAGTCTATACATAAATATGAATGTGTGTGCATATCTGTGTATGAATGAAGAGGTAAGAACAAGAAGTAAATAGTAAATATCTAAATTTTCTATCTAAATTGCTTTTCATGGAGCAAATTCTTATAGTCCCTCTTCTTTCTGTTCCCACTCTCCTGGTCACCTCTCAGGTGACTTGCTTTAAAGATGTTTCAGTAACTTATTGATACATTTTGCTAATTTTTATTCTTCCACTATGATCTTGCTCATACTGTTAACTGAAAATCCAATGACAAGGATGGGTTGGTACCATTTTATAAAATGGGATCTCATGGGTCCATGCTAAAATGCCTTAAACTTGGTGTTGGTAACAGCATGCCAATTGACTCTCAAGTATTCTGAACTACTCCACCTCAGGCTTGTAAAAAATCAGATGGAAAGACTTTCTAGAGAGTTTAGCAGGGTTGAAGTTGGTGTGTCTGTCCCCTGTTCTCCCAAGAACTGCTTTGATTTTTGAATACACATTGGAGAACAAACAGTACTAGACCTTAACTTACCTGGAAAATGAGGATGAGTAGGATTTGTCCCGTTTTAGTGCTAAAAATTATAAAGATATTAAAGGATATGGACAGTCTGGAATGTACCAGGCCCAGATATATATATATATTAGTATCCTCATTGCGGCCCAAGACGGGGAATCCCATTAACCACCTCCACATTCTAGCCCTAATTTTCTCTCCCCCTCCTTGGTTTCACATTAGCCTGTAGCCTGATGTGTGGTAGAGGCTGTAAAGGGTGAATTTCTGAGCTAACAAAGGGTAGAGAAATATGCCCTGTTTCCCTTCTTCAAGGAGTTTGGATAACTCTTAAGAAGCAGGTGTGTGAGCATGGCTCCACTGTACGTGTTCTAACTAAATGATAAAGTGGCTCCATTTATAAAGCTACTCCCTTTTCTGGAAGCTTGTTTTCCATTTTTTCCCTACCTGTAGCTTGTTCAAAGACTTCTTGTTCCCTATTTATTGATCCCTTGGTGCTCTGTTTCCTCAGTTGTATACTTTATGAGTTGGGTGGTCAACACTGCAGTGGGTAAATGAGAAGAAATAAAACCTGTAAAAAAGAAGGAATTCTTACCACTTGCAACAGCATGGATGGAACTGGAGAGCATTATGCTAAGTGAAATAAGCCAGTCAATGAAACAAAAATACCACATGATCGCACTCATTTCTGGATTATAATGAACATTATAAACTAATGAACAAAAATATATACAGAGGCAAAGAAACATCGAACAAACTGTCATACAACTGCGGGAAGGCCAGGGAGGGTGGGGGTGGGAGGTAAGAGATCAACCGAAGGACTTGTACACATGTATATAAGCATAACCAATGGATGTAAGATACCGTGGGGTTGGGGGTGGGGGGGCAGTGAGGGCATGTGCCAGGGTAGGGGAGGAAAGGGGAGGCCGGGGGAAGGTCAATGGGGAAAAAAAGGAGACATGTACTACTATTTGTAATACTTTAAACAATAAAATAAAATTTTTTAAAAAAGAGGAAAAAAGAACTAAAAACTTGAAAATTTGTACTTAGTTGTACCTTAAGCATGCTAGCATAAGCCTTATGCTCTAGAATACCCATTGGAAGTGCTCTAGATAAAGCCTATTGACAAAGTAGAAGTCCACTTTAGAGATGTGTCATTGGATAGTGATGAACATGATACCGCATAAAAGATAGTGCATCTGGCAGGTGATGAGCGGTATCACAAATGTCATGGCAACATCCACAGTCTTAATATTAAGAAGAGGAATAGTCATAACCACCCAGCTTGCAAACGATGTGGGGATAGAGTATTCCAAGGCAATAAGAAGAAAGTCTACCTTTAGCTCATAACCATCCCGCTTATTTGACTGCGTCTGTGCACTCAAGTGATGCTGAGGCTTTTGTTTGGGGTTTGTTTGGTGCCCCATGGGTGAAGTCTGGTTTGATCTTGATATGTGATGTCAGGTGACTGACGTGCTTGGCCTGACATTCCAGAACTCCAGGTGTCCCCATTTCCCACCCCACCCTGTTCTCTGCACACACATCTACCTCCCAGAGCAGGCTGGGCCCAGGACTGTGTGTGGCAAGAACCTTCACTGCTTGGTTCCTTGGATTTCAACAAGCACAAACTGTTTGATGGACTGTGACGTTAGCAGCCGAAGTGTTTGGTGATGCTGCTTGCATGTTCTTTGCTGGTATAAGTGCCACTAGAATAAGGTTTTTTGTATTCACACAAGCTACATGTAAACCATGAACAGGAGCACGGTCTGCTTAACAGCATTAGACTTTTCAGATTTTAAACATTTCCTTATAGAAACATATTGAGTAAAAGCAAATGCATTTAATTTTTAAAATCCTGTGCACTGAAAGAATTAGTTACTATTTACATATGTATAAAAGGAGGAAGAAAAGTGAAGCCCACAATATTAATCAGATTTAGAGATGGCAACAATTGATTGCCATCCCCTTAGAAGCTACAATGTCTGAGTCTGGAGCAGCATTTTATGCCCCTCTTTGTTTTTAGTTCTAGGAGATAAAACCTAGAGATTATGGCTCAGATACCATAGTGGAGCCATTTTCTTATCTGATCCCTGACTCATATAAAACATTAAATATCAAATATTTTCCTGTTTCTGGGTATAAATGTGCTGGTCTGTTGAACCAAGTAAAGTCCTGACTTTCCAGGGCTTATAAAAAAAAAAAAAAAGAATAAGAGGTAGCGGCACACGTGTGCTATAAGATTAATAAAAGACAAACGGGTAATATGTTGACATGAATATAATTTATTCTTGTGTTGTCAGTTTTGTTCTGGCTCCTGTGTGCCACATTTAAGGCAGCACTGTTCAATAGAAATATTAAGTAGGCCACATATGTAATTAAAATTGTTCTAGGAGCCACATTGAAAAAAAGTCACAATACAAAGTTGGAATTAATTTTAGTGCTGTATTTTATTTAACCCAATGATAATCATTCCAGCATATAAAAGTTATTAATAAAGTAGCTTACAACATAGCTTTCATGCTAACTCACTACAATGTCAATTGGGACACTACAGTTTTATTGGAAAAATTTGATGTTGTAGAGTTCATAAAAGTACAATAAAAAAAGGTGATTTGTTTGCCCAAGTTGTTTCAAACATACTGGGAAGTTTTTCAATAATAGGGTTGAATAATTGGTTCTTAAATTTACATTAATTACAATGAACTCTAAGGAAAATTCAGTTTTTCACGTGAACTAGCTAGATTTCGAGTGCTTAGAAGCCACACGTGGCTAGTGCTCACCCTATATGACAGTCCAGATTCAGGGTACTCAGCAATATAATCATTTTCCTGAGCTATGTAAGGAAGGAGAGTTTGTAGGAATTCAGAGCTCTGCCCTAACCGGTTTGGCTCAGTGGATAGAGCATTGGCCTGCAGACTGAAAGGTCCCAGGTTCAATTCTGGTCAAGGGCATGTACCTGGGTTGCGGGCACATCCCCAGTGGGGAGTATGCAGGAGGCAGCTGGTCAATGTTTCTCTCTCATGTTTTGTATGAGGGTTTCACATAAAATTTTATTTGAGCACGAAGTCCTACGGCTTGAACACTTTTGAAAGCTATTAACCTCATCACACTTCCCACTGAATTGAGGGACCATTTCTGAAACCGTGATGGATGGGTGTCCATTTACTGATGAGGCTCCTTGGTGAGACCCCGCATCTCAGGAGGTTCCTTCACAACCACCCCCAGCACTGTCCTCACCCTCTATCCCCTCTCCCTTCCTCTCTGTAAAAAAATCAATAAAATATATTTTTTAAAAAAAGAAGCAGAATGCAGAGCTCTGCAAAAATGCAAAAGGGAGCACAGATTTTTAAGCGTGGATGGGAATAAGGCCCAGAGGCTACCAATCGAAAAGACAGAAAAATCGATATTCAGGAGGCCAGTGCTTCACAGGCTGTGGGGCTGAAATCCATGCTCTGATGGGAAGAGGACCGAGGTGTGAGGGTTTCACATAAAATTTTATCCGAGCACAGAGTCCTACAGTTTGAACACTTTTGAAAGCTATTAGCCTCATCACACTTCCCACTGAATTGAGGGACCATTTCTGAAACCCTGATGGATGGGTGTCCATTTACTGATGAGGCTCCTTGGTGAGACCCAGCATCTCAGGAGGTTCCTTCACAGCCACCCCAGCACTGTCCTTCATATTTAAAGCCCTTCCTTCAGATGTTGGCTCCTACTCTTATTTTATCCTTTTTGTTTTGTTAATATTCATCCAAGGATATTTTTCCATTGATGTTTAAAGAGAGTGGAAGGAAGGAGGGAGAGAAGGAGAGAAACACACATCAATTGGTTGTCTCCTGGACCCACTGGGGGTCAACCTGCAGCTGAGGTATGTTCCCTTAACCGGGATTGAATCCGAGACCCTTCAGTCCTCAGGCCGACACTCTGTTCACTGAGCCAAACCAGCCAAGACTATCCTCTTTTCTTTAAAATTTAGTAAAATTTGGAAAAAGGTGGAGATTTACTAACCAAGGCAAAAAGCCCTTAGAAGAACCCAACCCTGTTGACACCTTGAACGGGAACTTCTATCCTCCAGAACGGTGAGGAAATAAATTTCTATTCCCCATCTCCTCCAAAAAGTTAAAATTTGATAAAAATTTGTCCTGATACACTTTTGTTTCCTTCCAAGGTAACCTTTGTGTGATTTTTTTTTAGTGTTTATCGAAAAATGTGAACGCTACATCCTTCTAGATGGGATTTGACATACCAACATTTCCGATCTTCTAGGACCTCTTATTTGTAAAGCATAAGGCTGCATTCGTTGTTTTGTGTGTTTTTTTTTTTTCATTTCTTAAAACTTTTGGTACTTTTTCTTATAGAACTACTACCCAGTTGTGCCTTTCCTGTCTTATACTACTTCAAAAAATTGTTTCAAGCAAAATACAGGATCTTGTGTATACTCTACTAGTAAAAATTCAATGTGAAACTTTCTACCTTCTGAACTAATTTTCAGCCCTGATACTATTACTTAGTATTAGTTTTGCCTATCAAATGCATGCCTGTATTAGTTTATTTCCTATAATAATGCTGCAAAGCCACAACCCACCCCAAAATTCAGTGGCTTAAAATAATAAAGATTTATTATAACTCACAGGCCTGTGGGTCGGCTGATCTTGGTTGAGCTTGGATAGAAAATAATAGAACTTGAGAAATTCAACATCTATACAATATCTCTTGTATCTGAAATGGAGAGGAGGAATAGAAGTTGAATTTTCTGTGTTGCATTTTGTGCTGCATGCTAATCTGCCCGAGCTGTCAGAACTTGTGTAAATTGCACTGGAAAATGGTTCATTTGTTACCATGAAATTTCTTTACAGACAAGTGCTATTCAAACCAACATCTCTGAGGAGCTCAGTTTCCAAGTCCTCCAGCTTGTTAGCAACATGCAATAACTCTAGAATGAGATTTTAGCAAAGGCACTGTCATTTGAGATTTCCTCTAATTGATCGACCAGTAAAGTCGTGTGTGTGTGTGTGTGTGTGTGTGTGTGTGTGTGTGTGTGTGTTGATTACTACTATTAGCACCACTGCATTCTATACTGGTAGTTCTATAATAGGTAAATATACAGGGACATACATATGTAGGGATATGCTTACTGTTGAAAAACTAGGAAATACAGATTAAATAAGCTAACAGGTAATGAATGTGCATTAACCATGGGAATGTTGGGAACTCCAGACCCTACTCTTGCACATTCAGTTGGCTGTTTCTGGTTTAAGGAAAAAACCCATTTAGAAGTTTTGCATTTGCATTTCAGGGGAGATTTCTTAAGGAGGAAACCATCAAAAGTAACTAGATGTTAACATCTACTGATTTAAATTCAAGAAATGCAGGTTACGCATTCAAACTGTGAATTTGCTTCCCCTTTTACTTGCTCTAAAAATATTTTTTAGGAGCTAGTGACAAAAAGCTGCAAAATACTGCTATGATAGGGGGAAAATAATTTGAAAATAATATTCCAGGTTTAAAAATAAAAAGCATGAGAACCAGTTGCTGGAATGCCAATTGGCCTATTATGAAAAAAGCAAGTGTGGGCTTTGGAATAACAGCCTAGACAGGTTTGAGTCTCTCTAATTATCTAAGTGGATGTGGAGATGATTAATCTTCGTTCTTCTGAGAGTCAAATGAGATAATGAAGGGAAAGGCCTAGGAGACACATCGATTTTTGCCCTTAATTCTTTTCCTAATTTTGTGTTCACAAGGTCAAGGCTGAAGAGATATAGCAACATTGAGAAAACCAAAATACTATAAAGATGATGCTATGGTATGTTTTTGTATGGTGGCTATATGAAACATGCTAGTAAAACTTACAATGAAACAAGCCATTTCTACATCAATGATGTTGAAATGATGTTACCAGCGTAAGAGCACATTAGACCCATTTTACATGGTATAGTCTACAAATACTATATAATAAAAGGCTAATATGCAAATAGACCAAACAGTGGAACAACCAAACAACTATGATGTGTTGCTATGATGTGTGCTGACAACCAGGGGTGCACCCAGAACGTGGCGTTGGCAGGGGGAGTGGTGGAGCAGGTGAGTGGGGGCGCCAGACCGAGGTGGGGTGCTGGTCGCTGTCACTGGGAGGAGCCTCTGGTGGTTACTGAAAATTCTTTGCTCCCGCATGCTGTAGTCCCACCTGGTGATCGTACCTGCTGTGTCCTCATGTAGGAATTAATTTTTTTAAAAATATTTTTATTGATTTCAGGAAAGGAGAGGGAGAGAGAGATAGAAACATCAATGATGAGAGAGAATCATTGATAGGCTGCTTCCTGCATGCCCCCAACTGGGATGGAGCCCAGAACCCGGGCATATGCCCTTGACCAGAATCGAACCCAGGACCCTTCAGTCCGCAGGTTGACACCCTATCCACTGAGCCAAACCAGCTAGGGCTAAGAATTAACTTTTATCAATATCAGCAGAGACCAAGTATTCATCAAGGAGCGAGAACTTGCCATTTGAAGCCAGGTCAACAGTGGCAAATTTGAGGAATGAAATATGTGGATTAGTTCTCTGAAAGGAATTTTTTTCTCTCTTTACTCACTTTTGTGGCGAATCTTTTTAGCCTGAAATTTGAGCTCTGAAATAATCATGCAGCAAATAGTGGACGTGAGGACCTTGGCTGATTGCACAGAAGTAAATTAAAACTGTGCAGCATTTCAGTAACTACATTTCATTTTTCTGTATGTTTTGACGAGCTTCTACATCCTTCCTAACCACAAATAAGTACATACGCGCGCGCGCGCGCACACACACACACACACACACACACACACACACGGGGGGGGGGGCGGCAAAACTTTGGGAAATTGCAATTTTTTGTTAATTTCAGAATCAGCCTGGTCACGTCAATAACACCCTTGACAGAGGTCCAACTCCAGCCTCGTCCTCTTCATAACTGTGTGGCCTTGGTCCTTCCCAGAGCCTTTTCCTTCTCAGACTTGGGATGGATGAATTTACAGATTTTCCCAGTGCTGTGATTCTAATTTTAATGTGAGCTCTCCTCTGAGATAAAATGAGCAGTTGCAGATGTTCTTATCTTGCTTATGATTTGTTTTTGGTGTGTGTTTTTGATGTGTTTTTTGGCATTAACGGGAAAACTGTACAGAGTCTTTACAGAATGAAAATATGTTTGTGTTAAGCATTCTGTGATGCTTACTTGAGTCCCTCTTGAAAAGAGTTCACTCTCAAATCAGTTCATTACGTTGGAGATAGAAAAGTTGCTTTAAAATGAAGTTGAACAGCATTTTTGTGGGCTTTCGTTGAATCATGCCCAGATTAGGGGGAAACTGTCTTTATTGGAGGAAATCACAGATGTGATAGAAATAGTGTCATTGTGCTTTTTAAAGAGATACTGTACAAGCATCCGATCCAGGGAAATCGTGAACT
This sequence comes from Murina feae, assembly GCA_004026665.1. Classification (NCBI taxonomy): domain Eukaryota; kingdom Metazoa; phylum Chordata; class Mammalia; order Chiroptera; family Vespertilionidae; genus Murina; species Murina feae. The sequence goes on along the minus strand of PVJC01002006.1, from coordinate 24,040 downwards.
GGTTAAAAAGGACCAAAGTCCCTGTTCTATGAGGCCAGCTGTTCAGAACAGCGAGAATTCTGTTGAAATGCAGAACCAGGTGGTTTTCGTTAGCTACAAACCTTAAAATCGCATAAATCCACGGGTGCAAGTAAGCTATGGATCTCGCCTCCTTCTTGCAAAGGGAGACTTTTCAGCCAGGGAAACAGAGAGTGCCTTGTTCCCTTTCCCTTTTAGTTGGGCCTGTGTGGGGAGGAATGTGGCCAAACCTGCTCCATAAGGAATTTTGATCTCCTTGATGATAATAAAGAGAAACTTTGGGGGGAAAGGGAACACCCAGTTTGAAAGACAGCAGGAGAAGCTGGTGTTGCATTTGTAAATTGCAGCAATTTCATCCGTAGGTTTTCTAGTTCCTTTCTGCAGATTGGCCTAGATTTGGTCTATATGTTTATTTTCTTTTCCCCTTGAGCCTCTTTAAAGCTCTTTTTCAGCCTAACTTGCTTTGGCAAGTCCATTTCACTTCTATACTTACTCTATTTATATGTTGTGACCTTAAAATATTTTTCTGGTAGCAGAGGACTATTTTTAAAAGCTTTGCAGCATTATTGGGTGCAGTATTTACATCTCTGTAGTTCAGAACATTCTGTAAATAGCCCCTTGGTTTTGAGGCGATGTGTGGACACTCCATTGTTCGAGCCCGTTATTTTGTTCATTGTCTCGGAACACTGTTTTCCCATGGGAAAGCATCTCTGGTCTCATGATGTCAGTGCAAAGTCATCCAATGTTACAAGAATTATCTTCATCTTTGGTCTTTCAGAAATGCATAGACCATGACTGGCCAGTTCGACCAGGGTTCTAATCTTTTAGGTAGTGTCTCAGATTTCTGCAGAGTAACCTTACATTACCTTAGATAGTGTTCAGATGAAAACAAAATTAACTCGTAATAGTTATTTATGCAGTTCTAGTTCCCATCTACTACAGCTTTTGTAATTCTTCTCAATGGAAAAGGGAAATGCTTTTTACAAGTTAGAAATAATTATCGTTAAGATGACTTTGACAGAGTATGTATTTTCACCAGCAGCAAGAAATGTAAACTAGGACCCAAAGATTTTAGTTTTAGGAGTGTCCATATTAACAGCTCCCAAAGAGGGCCTGTGTGTGTGACAATGAAGCCATTTCTTTGAAGAATCATTCGGGATGATTAAAAGGGATTTGATTAAACCTCTTGGGCCCTTGGGTGGCTAAGTATTACTTCCTATGTGATCACCTGGGCTGGTAATGGTTTCCTTCTGGCTGAATGCCAAAGAGTAGATTGCTCCTAGAATCTAGCTTTTGTTTCTTAAATGGCTTAGCTGAGAAGCCGGTGGATTATTTGTTTTCTTTTAATTAACGGAGCCAATAACATAACTGGGTTATATTACTTAAAACATGGGCATCTTTATAGGTGGCCTTCAGTAAGAATAGAAAAGTTCAATTTGTTATCTCGCAGAAAATTGGTCTGATCTGATTGTATGCACATAGTGTTGGTTTGGGAGGGAATTTTTGCCTGATAATCTCATGTTTTTGTGATTTAAATATTTATTTATGAAGGGCCTATGTCATGTTAAGTGTAATAGATGTATACATATGACACATTTTTCAGTTTCTAGTATAATAATTTGCTCTATCGAAGGATCAAAGTTTGAACTACTAAATCATCTCCACTTTAAAGAAATCAGGCATGTTAATGATCACCCTGTATATACTTATTTTTTATGGTTAATATTAGATGCTTGTTGAAAACCCTAAAGGAACTGATGCATGTATGTTTGGGTTTGAACTCTCATTGGTGAAGATGAAGAGCTTGAGGCAGTTAAAGATGTTCTTTAGTAATATTGTTACCAGACTGAAGGGGTCCATTCACCTGTGAATATCAAGGCCCAATTAAATGCCAACAGGATTCTGCAGCAAAGAAAGTATAAATTTAGTAGTTGAGGGAATGGCAAACCCTGAATCACAGATAACCTTCTGTGCAAAGACCTGGCTCCCCAGTGGCTTCCAGGGGGTGGGTTATATAGGGACAAAAACATTCATCCTGGTGGCTAAAGGATTGGGGTCCTGGGCTCTTGATTGCTTGGGGCCCGGGCAGAGAGTAGTTGATCTTGTGTCAGGTCCTGATGTCAGCCATGGCATTGTTCTCTCTGGTTTCATGACGGTGTGGTCTCTAGTGTCCTTTCCCTTTCATGGGCTTGGGGCTGAAACACAACTGAAGTCAAGCTGTTATGTTCAGTTTGACCAAAACTTAGCTTCTGTGGTCAACAGACCTGAGACTTTGTTCTTAAGACAGTTTGATACAGACCAGAATCTAATGTCCTAAGGACTTAATGATTAAGAAGGAAGTGGAGGGACAGGAAGGAGAAAGGGTCAGGATAAAGAAATGGAGGTTCTGTGCAGTTACAGTATGATAATTTGAAGAGATATGAAAAGGATTACCACTTGGTAGTTAGCATGTACAGACATGCAAACAGAAGACATTACAATAACTGCAAAGTCAAGAAGAGGGAAGGATAACAAAGTAGAGAATGGAAAAAAGTTAGAAGTCAAAGTAGGAAAAATGATGGGTTTGTCAAGTAGGGTGACCAGTTGTCCCAGCTTGCCTGGGACTTTTAGCATGGGAAGTCTCACCTCCTGGCAACTTTTCAGTCCCTGGCAAACTGGAATGGCTGGTCATCCCTGTTGTTAGGTAGAGGACTTGGCATGGTTTATTGCTTTGTTCTCAAAGTATATTAATGTCTAGCATGTGATGTCTACTCAGACGAACTGAATGTAGAAGAAGTATTGGCTGCTGGCATTTTTGCTGTTGATATATCAGAGTTGCCTCTCTGCAGCGAGAAGTTCAAGAGTGAGATCACCAAGACTTTTTCATTAAAATAGGCAAAAGAGAAGCGATGGCCCGATCTTTAGGACTCCTCTAGGCTTTGAATTGGAGGACTGCAAGTTAGTGATGAGATCATCAGAGCCAAGTAACAAGAGCTAGGAGATTTCTTCATTCGGACAGAAGCCAAGGGAACAGACATCCAAGGGTGAATTCGTTTACGGCAACGAAGTTGAAAAGTGACAGTTCCTGAAGAAAGACCCTGTTTGGTTTCTCAGACAGGAAGTCATGTGTAACCTTGGAGAAAGCAGTTTAAATGGTGGGAATGTAAACCATATTATAGGGGGTTTATGAAGCAGGTTAGAAAGTGGTAACAATGAGTGTTTATTTATTTATGTCAGCAGCTGATTTAATTGAAAGAAAATGGAAGGAGGTTCCTCTGGAGCAGGGATTAACAAATTGTGGCCCACTGGCCAAAGCTGGCCCATGGCCTGTTTTGTAAATAACATTGTATTGTAAAACAGTCACGCTCATTTTGCATATGCTCTGAGGCTGCTTTTGCATGGTTACAACGGAGAGTGTATGGCTCACAAAACCTAAAATATTTACTATCTGGTCCTTTGTAGGAAAAAAAAATGGCTGACCTCTTGCTCCAGAGATTAATAGAATGAAGGCAAGTTTGATTTTTTTCAAGAGGACATCAAAGTCTGTTAGTGGATGTATCGTGGAGCTGGAGAAAAGAGGGAACATATTAGGTCTTATTTCTATGCTAATAGGTTACCTCAAACTTAATGGATTAAAACACCATTTATTATCTGGAAGTATCTTCTAGGTGGCTCTAACTCCTGGTCCTTCTTGAGTTTTCAGAAGTGTCAGCCATCCTTGCAGTCATGAGAGGGCTTTCCAAGCTCCCTCACTTTGCTGTGGACTGGAGACCTTGGTTCCCAGGACATGGTCCTCTCCACGGGACTGCTTCCATGTCCTCCCAGCATGGCAGCCCATCCCCACAGTGGGTGACTCCAGAGAGGGAGGAAGAAGTGAGGTGCTCTATATTACCTTGCCTTATAAGGCACACCTCATTTTTGCTAGATTCTATTTGTTGCACAGACAAAACCTGAAACATTATGGGATGGCACTGACAATGTAATATCAGGAGGCAGACATCACTGGGGCCTCCTTGGAGGCTAGCCACCACCGGGAGAGTAGTTGGCACTTCCGTGTTCCTGAGGGGAGGCTGTGGAATGAGCATTCGTATTGACAAGGCGGTAGGAACGATAGTGAACAGATTGTGGAGAATCTAAGGTCGAGAGGGGGATTCATTCAACAAAATAATTGCCAGTTGTCATAAAAGATCATGATGCTCTGTTTAGTTAGAGGTAAGGTTCCAAGATTCTGCTAAGATTGGAAATCTTTGGGACAGAAATGAGTTTGAGCAGAACAAAATCTCCAGGGGGAATACAGTAATGATTCCATTATTGGAATATAAATTCCTGAAGGGTAAGTCTCATAGTTTATACAAAAATAAATCAATTTTACATATTTACATATATTATAAATATATTTCATATCCTCCATAGCATCTCATTTAGGGCCTTACCTGTTGGTATCTGATTGTTATTTGACTTTCTTCTAATGTTATTATATTACTGCTTATTTCAATAAAATTGACCAAATTTGGCCCACCCGGCATGGCTCAGTGGTTGAGTGTCGACCTATGAAACCAGGAGGTCACGGTTCAATTCCAGCTCAGGGCACATGCCCGGGTTGCAGGCTCGATCCCTAGTGTTGGGTGTACAGGAGGCAGCTGATCAATGATTCCCTCTCATCATTGATGTTTCTATCTTTCTCTCCCTCTCCCTTCCTCTCTGAAATCAAACAAAAAATATTTAGAAAAATTTTTGACAAAATTTGTATTCTGATTTTTAGGATCAAGGCTTTGGATTCCCTCTCACTCCCTCAAGAAAGCTGTTGAAACTTCAGTGTACAGAGCATTCTGCTCAGGCTGCTCCTTTGCACCCGTTGGAGAATGAGCCTCTC
>PVJC01002006.1:0-19070 GCA_004026665.1 Murina feae | reverse complement strand
TTTTTTTTTGTTGTTGTTGTTTTTAACTGAAATCTCTCAGTGCATTTTATAGGTGTTTTTTTTCTTCCCATGAACAATTTTTAGAAGTAACACAAATTATTGTATTATCACCCAGTTCTCTACCACATGAATGGCTTCTGTTGGAAGGTACCCCTTCGTGCCACGGATGTCACACATGTCCTCAGCAGCTGGAGTTAACAAGGGAGGAATTATTTTACTAAACATGTCTTGCGATTCCTTGGTTTCAAATAACACTTTCACTCCTATGTGTTTAATTTTCATCTCTGGCTGATAGTTTTTCTTTTTAAGATACCAGAACCTATAAAGTGAGATGGTACAGATATATTTTAGTACGTCCCTTTTCCCTTTTAAAAATATTGACATGAAGGGAATAACGATGGGCAGAAGGGTTAGAAATACAGAAGGGACCTTTTTCAAAGTTCTTTTCCTGAAATGGTAGCGTGCCTGTGGTAAGAATGCCTGAGGCCCATCAGAGCTCACTGCACAGCAGGTGGGCTGTGCTGGGCTCTGAAGAAGACCTGTGCCTGCTGCATTGTGCTTGGGAGGATGGGACCAGCATCCTTAACATACTCAAGAGCTGGAACATAACAAGGAAATGTTCCAGGGGAAAAAAATGGGCGAAGGGACAACATACTCAGTCACATTTGGGCATGGTAAAAAACAAACAAACAAACAAACAAAAAAAACACACAGGTTTTTCTGTTCAAAAAGTTATAATGGAGCGTGGCCAGCATGGCTCAGTGTTTGAGCATCAACCTCTGAACCAGGAGGTTACTGTTCAATTCCTGGTCAGGGAACATACCCAGGTTTCGGGCTCGATCCCCATGGTGAGGTGTAAAGGAGGCAGCCAATCAGTGATTCTCTCTGATCATTAACGTTCCCATCTCTCGCTCCCTCACTGAAATCCGCCTATATAATAAAAGAGAAACATGTAAATTAACTGTCCCCCTGCTATGCTCAAGCCATGCCCACAAGCCACGCTCACAAGCCAATCAGGAGTGGATATGCAAATTAACCCAATTAAGATGGCAGAGGCCACGGACCTGGAGGCTTGGGTTGCCCCAGGCAGTGGAGGAAGCCAAGCTTCCTGTCTGCCCTGTTCAGCCCTTGGCTCTGCTCAAGGCTATAAAGTTTCAATTATAGAAGATAAATAAATCCCAGATACCTGCTTCCAGCCCACCTGCTGGAAAAAAAAGAAAAAAAAAGGAGAGACTGGGAGCTTGGGTCGCTTGGCATGTGGCCAGCCTGCAAATAGTCATCAGCCCCTCACCCAGGTTGGACAGGCACCCCAGTGGGGACCCCTCCCTGAAGGGGCTGTGGCCAGCCTGAAAATGGTCCTTAGCCCCTCACCCAAGCTGGCCAGGCACCCCAGTGGGACCCCCATCCTGATCCGGGACACCCTTCAGGGCAAACCAGCCGGCCTCCACCATGCACCAGGCCTCTATTCCTATATAATAAAAGGGTAATGTGCAAATTGACCCTAATAGCAGAACGACTGGGAATGACTGGTCACTATGACACACACTGACCACCAGGGACAGACGTTCAATGCAGGAGCTGCCCCCTGGTGGTCAGTGCACTCTCACAGGGGAGCTCTGCTCAACCACAAGCCAGGCTGATGGCTGCCAGCACAGTGGTGGTGGTGGGAGCCTCTTCTGCCTCCTCAGCAGCACTAAGGATGTCTGACTGCAGCTTAGGCCTGCTCCCCACTGGCAAGTGGACATCCCTCGAGGGCTCCCAGGCTGCCAGAGGGATGTTTGACTGCCAGCTTGGGCCCGATAGCCCAGGGAGCAGGCCTAAACCAGCAGGTGGACATCCCCCAAGGGTTCCCAGACTGCGAGAGGGTACAGGCTGGGCTGAGGGGCCCTCCCCCTCCACACCCCTCTCACCCCCTGTGCACAAATTTTTGTGCACTGGGCCTCTAGTCAATAATAAACAGATATATTTTTTAAAAAATTATAATGGAGCCATTTGTTAACTAATAGTGCACACTACCATTGTGCCTTCAGCTCTAGGAGCTGAGACACAGTGTGACCCCCCCCCCCCCTGCTGCCCAGGCCTGGCCATCATGCAGGCCTTGGCATTGTTCTTTGTGTGAGCCAGGTGGAGGTCATGGTGAGAATATGGTTCCCTCTAGAGTGGGTCTATTTATTTCAGAAAAAAAAATCTTATTTTATTGTCAGAACTTTTCAGGAGGCACCACGAGATCTGCCAGGGGAAAATGTAGAAACAAATATGTAAGCTTTTCAATGAATACTTTCTTCTCAATATTACTAATTTCTCCATTTACTGTGAAAGAAAAAAAGCACTGTATTATAGGAGGTTGGAGATATATGTAGCATGCATCATAATTAACTTCAAGGAATGCCGAAGGCGGGGCTAATTCACAATGGAGAATTGGCAAGAATAGAACTATTCTCGCTCTCGTTGCTTAGTCCCACGTTCCCCAGCGTCTCCCGCAGAACCGTGGATTGCCATAACTGACCCAAACCTATTTTTCCAGGTGCCCACTGATGGCAATGCCGGCCTGCTTGCGGAACCCCAGGTCGCCATGTTTTGCGGCAAACTGAACATGCACATGAATGTGCAGAATGGGAAGTGGGAGTCCGATCCATCGGGGACCAAGACCTGCATCGGCACCAAGGAGGGCATCCTGCAGTACTGCCAGGAGGTAAGTCCCGCCGGCGGCCACGCTGGACCACCTGCCTTTATTGTTTTTGACATTATATATTGGTACTTTATCTCTTGTAGTGAAAAATCTTGGTTCCTGATTATTTACTCTCCCACAGGCATCAATATTTTTAAAAAGCATATCATACTCCAGCCACTAATAAACCAACTGAGTAAAATGTAAGATACCTCGGTACATCCTTCTATCTTTAGTGCATCTCACTACAGGTGCTCAAAGTATTGTGTGTAAAAGTGACTACGTGAATTACGTTTATTTATATGACCAACTTGATATATTTTAGTTCCTTTATTTCTGCTTGTGTTCAGTTTTTCCCTCCTTATTCATTTTACTCTGAAAACAGAAAATGTTTCCAGTGTTAAAACATTGAAGCAATAAAAAGTTATGCTCAGAAACATCATTTGCGACCCATCTTCTATTGATTAACATTTTCATTCTTTCTGATTCATCCTTCTTGCAAAAGAGAATATTCATTTTTCTTTTTTTTTATTATTAAAAAGGGCAGCTTACTGTTGTGTCTGCACTTTGCTTTGTTGACTGGACTTTAGTAGGTTAAGAGGTCTTCATCCATGGGGATCTCTATCCCTCATGCAATTCTTCCTCATCTCCTTGCTGTTATTGCTCAGGGTGCTCCTTCTTTATTAACTGAGTTTAAAATACCTGGAGTCCCAGGCATTTTACTCCCCATTGATTAGACTCTTGCCTATTCTAGGATATGTGTGTTTTATAACAATATATTCTTCTAATTTGGCAAATCCAAGGTCAGTGGTTGTTGATCTTTGGGTTAGCAATGTCAATGGAATAGAAGTCCAATTGCTATATGTGACAGGAAGAGTACATGAATGGATAGTGAAGACATTTGTGGATTCTTCGTGGAAAAACCTAGAAACCAAGAGTTTGAGGGCAGTTCAAGGAAAGGGGAAAGGCTTTGTTTTTTGTTGTGTCTTCGTTTTTTTTTTTAAGGGAAGGGGCTTAAGTCAAAGGAACCTTAAGCCAAACTGTGAGAAGGATGGCTGTCCATCAAAAGAAAACTAGCCTCAGGTATGTAGGGAGAAATGGGATCCAGTGGATAAGTGATTGGCTGAGACTTGGAAAAGAGGGGGAAATAGTGGGTTAATTGGCCAGCTTATGTTTGCCAGATCATGGAAGCTCACTCGGCATCTTACATGTGGAGAATAGTTCATACCACAGGTGGGAAAGATCTTGGGATGGGGGTAGCTTACAGAATGTTAATGAAGACTTCCAGAAGCTGGTTCCTCAGATGTTAGAACTGAGCCCCAGTGCTGCCTGGGGTTTCTCCATTGGGGTCTCTCTTATTCTCTGCTTGTCTGTCACCCTTACATTCGTCCACCTCCTGCAGAGATGAGCTTTCTCGAGGAGGCCAGGCAAGGTGGCAGCCAGGGGCTCTGGGCAGGGGTCAAACTCGCTTGGCTTCCCAACTGCATTATGTGCATTACAATTCCGAGGAGGGATTCTGGTTGGCCCTGCATTAGAAAAACTTTACAGGTTGGAGAACGGGTAGCTGAGGACATGTATGGTGCCTCCTCCTATTTGGGGAAGGAGAGGAAATAGATGTTTACTCAAACAGTGTTTGACATTTTTTGTTGAATGGTGTATCCTGAGCTATCTCGAAGAAGGTTCCTTATTGATATATTGATATTGGTCTTCCTACCCCTTCCCACTCCGTAGGTATTCTGATATTTTTCTCTTATAATTAGAAATAATGAATAGTTTCTGTTTATAAGATTGAATTTTATATGTGTTGTTGAAAAATGTTTATGTTCTTTTATTCTTTTCTTTTTTAACTCCATGTTTTATTTTAGACAGTATTGATTGATTCCCTATTAGGAAAGGCACAGATAAAATGCACAAATTTTCTACCTCTTCTTCATACAGGTTTTGTAAATTAAATTACCTTCATATGTTCAATGTTGTAATATTGTAATCTGTTCTCTTGGCATAAGTTCCCAAGAGATAGCTACAAGTTTTGTCTTAACTGGATTCATTGTTTACAACTAATTCTTTCACCAAAGCATCTTTATTCCTATATTATTTATTTTTATTCCTCTTTTCTTTTTGAGATCTGTCATCTTAGTTATTACCTAGAGGTTGCCTTTTATCTGAAATTTAGCTCTGACCCAGCACTCACTAGTAGTCATTTTGAACTAATTTTTATTGAACAGTGGAATCGGATATAGAGTTCTAGACTGATGAGCATTTTTGCACCAAGAAGATATTTTCAACTTATTCTGCCATCTGTCATTGTGTGCATTCCTTTTAAAAAATGTACAGAAACCATGACTATTATTACCATTTACAGTGCTACTCACTTACTGATTATTTCCTCTCATAGTGATGAGTAGATTTTTTTGTCTAAGTGCTCATTCAGTGCCTGTGTCTCAGAGACAGCTGGCCGAGTCAGAAAGGCAGCTGTTAGCAGCCTGGACCGAGGACAGGACAAAAGAAACCAACTGAACTAATGACCGTGACCTCATTTTGACCTTTTACTAACCAGTGTAACTCACTGTTAAATTTGTTTTTGCAAAGGATTGCCCATATGAGCTGCACATTGTGACCGTTGATGTTTAACTTGATATGATGTGTCATATGTTATTTTCATGAATTATCTAGTCTATCTTTGCAGCATCATGTTCCTCTCAATATGTGTTCCTTGCTGTTATTTTTATGAATATTGTCAATTTGGTCCCCGGATTTTCCCGGATTCTATCATGAGTCAAGGTCAAAATTAGGGAGAAAAAAATAAAAATTGAGTGTTTTACCTTTGTTCCTGGTTATAAACCCATATAAAGTTTTATTGAGAAGACAGTTCCAAACCAAGGGTTTAAATTGAGCATTTATTTAATCTTCATTTTACTCCAAATCCTCCAAATTCCAGGTGCTTTGTGTTTTCCCTTCCCCTTTCTTTACCCAGTAAGAAGTTGTCTTTCAGATATTTCCCTTTCTTTGTATATTTCTTTTTTATATTAGCACAGTCAGCGCCATTTGAGAACTTTCCTTTGTACCTTTATCAAATATATATTGAAGACTGCTATGGACCGAATGCTTGTGCACGCCTCTCCCCCACCTCCCACGCCCAGTTCTTATATTGAAACCCTAACCTCTAATGTGGTGGTATTTGGAGGTGGAGTCTTTGGGATAGGCGAGATCATGACGGTGGGGCCCTTATGATGGGATTAGTGCCCTTATAAGATGGGGCATCAGACTTTCAGAGAATTTGCTCTGTCTTCTGTCTGCCTGCTCACACATTGAGTTAATGTGAGGACCCAGGAGAAGGTGGCCACCTATCTGCAAGCCAGGAAGAGAGTTCTCACTGCTACCTGGTCATGCTGGCGCCGTGATCTCAGACTTTTTCCCTCTAGGATTAGAAGAAAATAAATTTCTGTGGCATAAGCCAACCAGTGTATGGTAAGTTATTATGGCAACTGGAGCTACACTAGGACTTACCATGGTTTCCATGGGCAAAAGGATTACAGACCCAAAGTTTGCTGAGAATAACTGTTTCTAGAGGTCATGCCTAACAAAGCATTTTATCTGAAACAGCTCTGACCCAGCACACACTAGTAGTCATTCTTTTAGAAAGTGCTTGTGGATGGCCTTGTTGGCCTGAGGATTGCAGCAGAATGGGCCCTGAGAGAGCCTCCCCTCAAATGGAGCCGTGGTTTCCTTTTGCAGGTACTGTTTCTTGCCATTGACGGAATTCTACACAGATTTTTAGGTGAGAGTTGGGGGAAATGTTGGCCCATAGTCCAGATTTGCCCTCAGTTTATGTTTACCTACTTAAGATGTAAGTGCTATGATATACACTCAATACTAGAGTGATAAACATGTGCATGACTAAATATTAAGTTAAATATCCTATATAATAAAAGCCTAATATGCAAATTGAGCCCCTCGACCAGGAGTTTGACTAGAAGTTCAACCAGGAGGTGGGGCCAGCTGGCCGGCCATCTGTAGGAAAGCAGGCCCTGGCCAGCAGCCACTAGGGATCCTCCATGCATAAATTTTGTGCACTGGTTCTCTAGTACTAAATAATCACTAGTATGCTTTCTGAAAGTATTAAGCAAGCCCTGAATTATTCTTTATGTGACCCGGTGGTAATAGGTTCCATCGTGGGCTGTTGATGAATTATGCCTTCAGCAGCTACCCTTTTGTTTGAACCTGAGACTTGCTTTAACCAATAGGATGGAGTTGAGGTGACACTGGCTCAGTTCTGGGTCTAAGCCTTAAAAAGTTTCTCTTTTCATGATCTGGAAAGGCAGCCATGTGGAGAAGCCCAACTGGGAGAGAATGGAGCCTCCCATCCATAGCTCTACCTGAGCTCCCAGCCAGCTGCCCGCACCAGCCACCTGGGCAGGGCCAGGTGGGACCTCGCAGCCTTCCCTGTAATACTCTGGCTGACAACACCAGGCGAAGAAGAATTGCCCAGTCAACCCAGAACTATGAGAAATTGTAAATTACGTAGTTGCTAGCTTTCAAGATGGCTCCCAAAGATCCTCGCCTCACTCCCCGTGTTTATGTCCACCTGTAATCTCCTTTCACACTGTGTATGGCTGAGATATTACAGAAATGATGTTGTGTGTGACTTTTGAGGCTAATTCAGAAAAGACACATGGCTTCCACCTTGCATAACTCTTGCTGTGGCGGGAGCCAGCTGCCTGTCACGAGGAGGACATCCCAGGGCACTGGGAAGATGTACATATGATGAGGAACGGCCTCCTGTCAGCAGCCAGGACCCGCTTGACAGGCGTGTGAACGAACCACTTGGAAGTGGACCCTGTAGCCTAGTCAAGGCTTCATGTGACTATGGCCCAGGTCTTAACCACATCCTTGTGAGAGCCCGGATCCCTCGATTAAGCCACTTCCAGACTTCTAAGCCACCGAAATTGTGGACTGTAAGAGACATTTTATCGTTCGAAGCCACTAAGTTTTGGGATAGTTTGTGTGCAGTAACGGAGGACCACAAACGACATTCCCTCAATTATTATTTTCCTCTGGGGCCCTTTAATAGCAAACAGCTCCTTTCCTCTGTTCTGTACAAGATGCAGAAAGTGCTGCCACCATGAAAACAACTTGAAAATAACTATATAAATTATTCATCATTTAACAGCCTAAAGTGGCCACTTGCCTTAATGAACTGCTATAGTACCCAAACATCAGTCTAAGGAACTAGAAGTCTTATAAATATAAATAGAACAAAACTAGGATAATATTCCATTGAAACATATTAAAACCTAGGGGAGTTGGGGGGGGGGGATGAGAATCATTAGTTTTTATTGTCCTTTTGAATGAAATGAGATTTTTTTTTTTCCCTTTCTGAAAGACAAACAGTTTTATTTAAACCAAGAACTTTGGGATGAGAAAAGAAAAAAATGGAAATGTGTTTTGATTCTTCATCTAAAGCATCTTGTTTTTCCCCAAATTTAATTCAAACAAATTTAGCAAATGTTTACTGAGTGCATTCAGGAGAGTATTTGGTGTCATGTGTTGCTGAATGGTGGGGCGACACCACTCTGGGCTCATGAGGAACTTATATACATACACAACTAGATAAGTTGAAAAGAGGATTTGGAAAACGAAAAGGTAGAATGAGGCTGTAAAGCAGAAGGTCTTGATTATAAATCTGAGGTTTGCAGTCTGATTCTGGAGATAAGAAAGAGCTCCAACAAGGGGTTAATATCTAAAATATATAAAGAACTCATACACTCAGCAACAACAGTTAAAAAATGGGCAGAGGACCTGAACAGACACTTCTCCCAAGAAGACATACAAATGCCAACAGATCTATGAAAAGATGCTCAACTTCACTAGCTGTTAGGGAAATGCAAATCCAGACTATTATGCGATACCACTTCACGCCTGTTAGCATGGCCATTATCAACAAGACCAGTGATAATAAGTGTTGGAGAGGTTGTGAAGGAAATAAACCCTTATTCACTGCTGCTGGGAATGTAAACTGGTTCAGCCACGATAGAAAACAGTATGGAGGTCCTCAAACAATTAAGAATAGAGTTACCATATGACCCAGCATCCGCTTTTCTGGGTTATCTTCCTGAAACAGTCAGGAAAAGTCAAGAACCATATGATATCACTCATATGTGGGATATAAAACTGAAAGCAACAAATGAAGAAACAAAACAAATAAACAAAAACTCATAGACACAGACAATAGTATGGTTACCAGGGAAGGGGGTTAGGAGTAGAGAATGGTAAAGGGGGTCAAATACATGGTGACAAGAAGATTTGACTTGGGTGTTGGGCCCACAATACAACATGCAGATGTGTATTATAGAATTGTATACTTGAAACCTATATAATCTTATTAAACAATGTCACCCCAGTACATCTAATAAAAAGGGAAAAAAAGCTGTGAAATTGTTTTTATCTGGTCAAGACACTTTCAGAAGTGTTAGCGTGAATTCAAGGATTGAGTAAACTGGGGAGAGAAAGGAATTCAAATCTCAAGATGTTGGTGAGAAAAGGGATGTGAGAGAGCATCCTGCTTGTCCACCTCATGGTGTACCAGGTGCTGTGATAAGGGAGCCCCTGGGGTCAAGTGCAGTGAAGGGAACATGGGCTTTGCTATCAGACAGACGTCCGTTCATATCCAGCCTTTGCTCTGTGACACCTGAACAATCCAGAGAGCTGCCTCACCAATCTTAGACCTCCCTTTTTGATAGGAATACACAGGTTTAGGTGTGTCAAGTGTGTGTCCTACAAGTTAAAAATTGTCAAGTTAATTGAGAAGTTGTTTGAGCCCCAGCACTTTTCTTTTTCTTTTTTTTTTTTTTAATAAGGACAGAACTTAAAACACAGGCTCTGCTGCCCTCTTTATCCCTAACCTTCAGAGCACCCTTGGGTGAGGTAGCGGCTCGGAGCAGGTGTCCATGGCTGTGCTAACACATGGGGGAACAGCTCTCTGGAGGGACTTTGGAACAGGTGAAGCCTCAAGTGCTGGCAGAGATTTCCAGCTGGGAAAGAAAGTGGATGTGGCTTGTTTATCATCCCTTCTATTAGAGGATAGGCATACTCTTTTTTCATAAGTGTTTTCTTTTCCACGGCAAACAATATGTTTTCTGTTTCTTTAACCTTCTTGCTCTAAATGAACAGTTGTCTTTGTCTGTAAATGAACAGGATCACCAGACAAAGCATACCAGCGTCTGAATAACACAAAAACTGCCCAGTTGATGAGTCGAACAAAGCCATTTCCTTTGCCCAACTTTCTACTCTAAAATATATAACCGAATCTGGGACTCCCAGATAAGAATTGTTTCTCAACCTTATGTTCATCCCACAGTAATATGGAATTAAAATCATTTAAAAAGCAAAGGACACATGCGGTCTTTCAGTCTAACCCATTTTGAGGGCACGCTGTCCTACCAGGGCTGTGGCAGAAGCCACGCCCTTGGCCATTGTGATGATTGTGCTGCGTCTACCAACCCCCTTTGTAGGCTTACAATTGACACAGTTCTGGCACATACACATTGTGGTTTGGGAAAGATTCAAAAATTCCTGTTAGGTGAAACAATTTTTGCATTGAGGTATTCAGCTACCTAATGTGAGAAAGATCTACTTTATGCAATTAGTGATCTGTATAAAAATAGGAGTTGCACAAATCACAGCATGTAGAGAGCTCAGTGAGATAAAACCCGTTTAGACTTCCTTTTTTACACAGTAATCATTTAATCAAATTACTGTTTGATGTAACGTTTCTTCTTGTTATTATCTACCTCATTCCTAAATGTAAACTCGGTTATTACAGATTTGCAGTCATCCTACACTTTTATAATCAGCACTTTATTCGGAAATATAAGACAATTTGCATAAATTAACAGAGAATGAGAATCCAGGCTACACGTGTGCACATCTGTGTTTTCATATTTGTGTTCTGTCCTATTTATTTGGGTGACACCCCTTCTCCCCGCCAGTTTGCTTTTACATATAGCACTTTGGCATAAGAGTGATATTAAACCAGGTTCTTGGACAACCTCTGCCAAGTCTGAGTATAAAATGTCTGGATATACATGTACACTTATATACAGTGTGAGGAACAAACCTGGGTCAGATTGTTGGGAAATCGGCTGATGCCAGATTGCAGCATTTTCCGTCCTGGCTTTGGGCCCTCGTTGTGCAAGCATAGCACTGCTCACACGTCCGTTATTGCTATTACCGTTGTGTTTCATCAGCTGCTCATTGCCTCTCAGCACCTCATTACATTGTAATCAGAGAATGTTTTCGGTCGGTTTCTACTTCTCTTTCTCAGTTAAATTAGTCGTTCCGTTTCCAGTAGCCCTCACGGTGGAAAGAATTTACATGGAAAACAGTTTGATGGGGTTTTTTCTTTGCATTGCAGAAAATTTTAAAGAAGGAAGTTTGTCATTTTAATCCAGACACAGGCTTTGTTTTGTTTTAAAACCTATCCTTCCTGGGCTCCCCGAGTGCTCAGAAATGGCTCCTACTTTCACCAAGTTTCACCCTCATCAGTTTCGTCTTCTGTGAAATGGAGCGATTGCCCACTGATAGAGGGTGACAAGACGAACATGAAACATTTGCAGTGATTCTGGCACATAGTAAACCCTCAATTATTATGTGTTTTCTTTATTCTCCTCTTGAATATGTTTTTTGACAAAGAAATCGGTCTGTAAAAGCTTTCAAAGGAAATGATCCCTTGTTTAGGCTGCCTCTGTACCATATTGCTGCAGCATTTTGGTTTTTTGTTTCATGTAAACGTTCATTCGTGCCAACTGTCGTCATGTATATACAATTTGGATTTTGGTTGTTTCTGCATATATTTATTTTTTCTGCCTGTAATGTAAATGTAGAAATTTGATTCTGTTTCAGCTGGGATAGTTTGTTGTTGTTGTTGTTGTTTTTGCTTTAATTTTGAGCACCATGGAAGTACATAGACATTGTCTTGACTCTTTACTTTTCATTCTTTATAATTCAAAATTCCAAGCCACATGTATAAATTAGCAAGAATAGTCTAATGCCCCATGTACCTATCACTCCAGTTCAGCAATGATTAAATCTTGTCACTGGCTCCTGATCTGTCTGGAATGCAGTGCTTTATCCTGCCTCCTTCAAGGTCAGCATTATTTTGGACAAGAACCTTGTGCAGATGTGTAGCTCATCTCTTTTGCAGAGCTGTAAATTGACTGAGATGAATGTTAGTGACTTCTTACGTATTTAGTGTCATTTTATTAATATTACATAGTTGCTTGCACTTTAAAAAAAAAGAAACATCCTTGAGAATATGCTTTAAAAATGGAAAGAGTAGAAAGAACTATAAGTAAATCACTTTCAGAATTAGCAACAATTCCCAGGAACCTGACCACTAACCGTTTTCAGCCATTTCCTAGCCACAGTTGATTTTGTGTCCTTGAAGTATCCTTGGCCTTTTGAATATAGTTGTGTTTAAACAAGACTTTTGTCATTAATTCTTTATTCCACATGGCTTGTTTGCAAAAAGGACTATAAAGCTTTCCCTATTTGCTCTTAATATTGGAAATAGAGGACATTTTCTATAGAACTCTGACGACGTATGTCTTAAAGAAATATTTTTATATTTCTGCTTATCTGACTACATGTTCTTGGCTTTCTTAAATATCATCTTTTTTTCTTGCTGTGCGTATTTAACAACTTAAATGTCATCTTGTTGGAGATTAATATATTTGCAATTTGGATAGAAAGAGAGAGAAAATGACTTTTTAGAGTTTTTTTAAGCTTGGAATGAAAATGTTCTGATGGTGATCAAGTTTTAAGGTGTTTTTCTGTAGTGGGCAAAACCACTTGGCTACCATCTGCAGCCTCAGAGACATTAGCTTTCAAGGATGAAGCATGCTTCTATGGCCAGAAGAGTAGGCACTTTCCAGGTGCCTGGACCAACTGATGGGCCCTCTTATGCTTAGTGAGAGACCACTCTTACTTCTTTCTAAACCTCTTTCTCAGCTGTGTAATTATTAATATCAATCTGCAGCTTTTTACATAAGATGCTACTGTTTGAATAAGATGCCACAGCATACTTGGAAATATAATATTGGAAGACATCAAGATACTTGTTTTTCTCAAAAGCTCATAATCTCACTCTAATATTATCCTATTTATATTATCTTCTTTAGGAGGTACATTGATAATATGCAGTGGGAGATTAATATATAATGAATTTCCCTCCCATGATGCATTTTGAACTTAAGCAGAAATATTCGTTAAATAGTTGTTAGGCACTTACTGTGCAATCTTAGTGTTGACCATTATTGAGGGGGACACACAAATGAATCATGTGGCCCCGCCCTTTAAGGTGTATAGTTGGATAGGACACGTAAGTGTCAGAGGTGGTAAAAAGTGGCCAGTGATCAGGGAAACGTGGTTGGATGAAATGCTTTCGATACAGAGATTGAAGGGATCAGGAAGGGTGTGTTAGTGAACCAGCATTTGAGCCAGGCCTTGTTCTAGGGTTTTGTTCAAAGTTAAGCTACCAATGTGGCTTATGTTTAAAGGGGGAGGGGGGGCTAATGAAAGGGACACACCGCGCCTCCGTGGGTTAATAGGTAATCGGGCAGTCCCTGTTTGATCCTCTGTCTTGTCTACCTGTGTCTGTTTCAGCTACTAGGCTCTAGCTTCTTTCTCTGCACATCTTCCTCATCTCCTGTGGTAGACCAGCTGTTTCTCCCAAATACCTTGTTCTCCTTCACACACCAGTTCAGAGATGCTCCAACTCTGGCCATGGCTTATCCCACCTGCCAGTCAGGTTTCCCCTCATCTAGCTGGAGCCTGTATATACTCTTTTTAAAAATAATTTTTTTTAAATTGATTTCAGGGATGATGGAAGAGGAAGAGAGAAACATCAGTGGTGAGAGAGAATCATTTTGGCTGCCTCCTGCACACCCCCCCCACAAACTGGGGACCGAGCACACAACCCAGGCATGCGCCCCCGACCGGAATTGAACCTGGGACCCCTTATTCCATAGCCTGAAGCTCTATCCACTGAGCTAAACCAGCCAGGGCTAGTCTAGAACTCTTGGGTAAGAGCATGCAATTTAGCATTTGCTTTTCTTTGGCTGTAATCAGCCTTCTGGATGGAGCTGCAGAGTTCAAGTGCTCGCTAATGAGTTCTTCAGAGGCCTGGGGGTGGGGCCTCCATGGGAGGGAGAGGGGCTTGGCAGCCTTCTGAGAGCTTAAACCACAGGTAATGAATGTGGGGCGCCAGAGGAGGCAGCAGGGTGCCAGACTGTGCTTTTGGCCCTTCAGGAAAGTGCATTTTCACTGGGAAGGCGGTGCAGCTATGTACTTAACACAAATGTGAGAGGCACACTGTGATAAATACCAGAAAATGTTCCTGAAGGAGGAGAGAGGGGTTCACGTTATGGTACAGGGGATAGAGAGGGTTTATCCACATGGGAGGACCCTAATGGGCTTGGTAAGCACAGTGTGGTGTAATGTAAGGGTCTTAGGTGAGAACTCTTTATTTATTTATTTATTTATTTTTGGAGCACACTGTATGGATCTATTCATGCAGCTCTAATTCAGGAAGATTTGTTGGAACTAAGGTCAGTTTGCGTTTCAAGAAACTAACAGGCCTTGATTTGCTGCTTCTTTACGTTATTAATGTGCCTTGTGGTTATCTAAAGTCTATCCTACTTAATAAAAGTCCAGTGACCCGAACGGTGGAATGACCAGAACGACTGGTTAACCATTCACTATGACGTGCACTGACCACCAGGGGCCATATACTCAGTGCGGGAGCTGCCCCCGGTGGTCAGTGTGCTCCCCCAATGGGAGCGCTGCTAGACTGACTGGGATGAGTGGGGCCTCCCATAGTGGGTCGATCCCTGCAGGCGATGTCCCCCACCAGTGCACAAATCCCGTGTACTGGGCCTCTAGTTTTTTAATAATCAAAGAAATCATTACACATAATTGGGGTTGGAGAATTTTTTTGTTGGGGAAAATTTTTATATTTCTGTATATATAACTACATATGTTTTTGGCTTTCTTAAATGTCACTTTTTTGCAAATTAAATAGCTGAAGGGATTCATATCCTTGTTTCCTTCCTATGTGATGATCTGAGATACAGCAAAGAAAATATGAAACATTGAGCTGATGTTTGTGATTAATTATGGTGAAAAGTCAGGGACTTACTACCACAAGCACATTTGTGTATCTGATTATTTTAATCTTTACTCTTGCTTAAAACTATCAGCTCTGCTGTTGTTTCAACATAAAGTGCTTATTTGTCTCTGGTCGTATACTGGAGCTCCTTAGTAAAAAACAAAACAAAACAGTAGGTATGTAGTACTTGGGACTTTTGTCAGAAACTTTACCATGATTTTTTCATTATGTTTTTTGTTCTGTTGTTTATTTTCTGAGTTGAGGGCTGCTTGTGCCATGTGGTAATCACTTGGACCAACTGGAACTGGCTGTGTTCCAGGAGGAATTTTGTGACCTTGATTGTTGATACTCCTCCCCCTTTCTAAATAAACATGATGTCACAACAGCAAAATTGCGTTATCTTTGGCAGATCCCAGTGAATGACTTCTGGTCTGTGAGTAACAGTAGTGGAGTCAGGGCTGCAGGTAAACCAGGCATGGGACCCACGTGGTTCAGATTCTCTAATCTCCTCCATCTACATGTTACCAGTTGTCGCTGGGAGTGTTCTGGAGAGAAAAGTGGAAACACCGGAAGTGACCCCTATGCCCTGGATTTTTATGGTGGGAACGGAAGCAAATTCTGTATCTGGCTGGTCACTTCGGGAAGCTCCGGTGATCTCTGGGTGAGAGGCCCGATGGCTAGAAGATTAGCGCCAGAATGAATGATCCCTCTATCTCACCAGCTCTTACCCCAGGTCACTGAGGATGGTTTGCAGTGCAAACCCGAGATCCTGTTTTCCTCCTTATCAACTTGTACCCAACAAACAGTTTCTGTGGTTTTGAGTTGAAAAGAAGAAACTGTGACTTGACTGCCTGCCATGGGGTTTATGGGAAACCGAGCGCTCCTGGGAAAATGCTCAGCAGGGTAGTATTTCTGTGAAGTGGCAGCTGGAACCCCTTTAGAAAAATGCAGTAACTCACCCTTCATGGCACATAAAGTCGTGTCCCTCAGGGCGAATTCTCTCCTGTCACAGAGTTTATGACTCATGAGTGCTGCACTTTTGTAAGATAATAAACAAGGAAAGGTGGTGGGAGAGTTATACTCCTGTGCAGAGAACCACTTCACCTGTCCTCATAGAGAAAAAGGCTTCGGGGTTATTAAATGTTGAGTGGCATTTTGGAGTGGAGCATTATCTATCTGAGCTTGAAATGCATGCATTGTAGTAGTGCTAAGATACTTACGTAGAAAGTAAAATAAAGGGAAGATAGATTTTTCCTTTGGGAGCTAAGTTACTGGCATTGTTTTTCTGTGTGTGTGTATGTGTGTGTGTGTGTGTGTTCTCACAGCATATGCTTTCAACACTAAATCTACCTCATGCTACACTGATTGGTGCCTTATTTTTTTTAAAAATAGACTTTATGTTTTAATTTTTAAAAATAGACTAAAGTCTATTTTAAAGCAGTTTTGGTTCACAACAAAATGGAGAGGACGGTACAAGAGATTTCTCATATACCCCCTGCCCTTCCCCACTACCTTCCCCAGTACCAGCTTCTCCCACCAGAGTGGTACATTTGTTATTGCTGATGAACTTACATTGACTCATCATCACCCAAAGTTCAGAGTTTACATTCAGGGCCACTCTGGGTTGTACTTTCTGAGTTTGGGCTAATGTATGGGTTCACCATTACAGTGTCATATGGAATAAATTCACTGCCCTAAAAGTCCTCTATGCTCCTTTTCATGCCCCCTCACCCCCTAACTCCTGGCAACCACTGATATTTTACTATCCCTAGTTTTGCCTTTTCCAGAATGTCATAGAGTTGGAATCATAGAGCGTGGAGCCTTTTCAGGCTGGCTTTCACTAATCATAGGCATTTGTCAGGGAGAGGGACTTCTTCCTTCTCCTCTTCCTGAGTCCCCTCAAGTCTCTTATTGCTCCTCTCTTTTCACTGGACTTACCTGGCAAATCAGTATCGTGATGAAATGCAAGCTTTATGCAAGGGGAAATCCATTTTAGAAAGAAGGTTTTATGATTATATTTTCTTTCAAATATCTACCCATTATTGATCAGTAAAAGTGGTTTGATTTTACAAATATACCTTGGTTGATCCAAATTCTACATTTCGTTCCATAAACACCATGATGTACTAAGAACAGTAATCAAAGCAAAGGGCTGTAGCTAATTATCAAGGGAAGAGATCCATAAATGCAATTCTCCATCTAAACGATAGCCCAGATCACTGTGTGGTACGTTATTCTCATGTAAATTACATGTGAATTAAAAGAAGCCTTTTTATATCGAAAGCTTGTCCTGTGTCATAGCCTATGTGTAAAATATTTGCCCAATTGGTAAGATATGGATGGGTTGAATTTCAGTGAAGGTAATATCTCCATGAATCTACTGTAACATTTATTTAAAACATTTCAGAATGCAATCCTCACACCAGTTTACTTTGCATGGAAAATGACCTTCTGCTTAGGAGAGGGTCCCCTCCCCATTTCTATTTTTAGCTCCTCTGGAAAAATGGTATTTTAAGCCTGAGTAGGTGCTGTGAAATACAGAAAGGCACATTGCTTAATGTTTGGAATGGAATGATTAGGTGCGTGTCTCTTGCATGTTTTTCTTTACCCTGAATTGCTT
Source organism: Murina feae (assembly GCA_004026665.1). Lineage (NCBI taxonomy): Eukaryota > Metazoa > Chordata > Mammalia > Chiroptera > Vespertilionidae > Murina > Murina feae. Next base: position 1,616 of record PVJC01002006.1, on the reverse strand, counting down.
AAGTTTAATTGGACATGCACCTGCGTGAGTGTTACGGGATAGAAAATAAATACACATCTATCAACATCGGAATCTAAAAATCAAAATAAATGAACAAGAAATCTAATGAACAAACTAGACTGCTGAATAAAATAGAATCAGAGGCATGGAAACATGGAACTGAGTGACACATCTCAGAGGGAAGTTGGGTGGGGGGGAGGGGGCCAGGGGAGAATTAACCCAAGATCTTATATGCACATGGGTATTACCTATGGACACAGACAACAGGGTGGTGAAGGCCTGGGGTGGAATGGGAACCAGATGGAGGGGGGCAATGGGGAGAAAAAGAGGGACATCTCTAATACTCTCAACAATCAAGACTTAAAACTTTTTAAAACAGAAATACAGTAGAATAACAGTGGTGATGGATCAGGTCCTTGCTTATCCCAGCCCCTGCCTCAGGTAACAATGTACCCTTTTTGTGTGCTCCCAGGTCTACCCTGAACTGCAGATCACCAATGTGGTGGAAGCCAACCAGCCAGTGACCATCCAGAACTGGTGCAAGAGGGGCCGCAAGCAGTGCAAGACCCACGGACACATGGTGATCCCCTACCGCTGCTTAGGTGAGCCGGCCAGCCGTGGCCCTGATCTTTGGGGATGGCAAAGAAGGAAGCTCTGGCTAGCTCAAACTCGCAGACTCTTGTTTGGCATTTTGCACTCTATATTGGATTATATTTTGGACTGTTACAGTAGCCTGTGTTCCGACAGTACAGGAGACATATTTCTGAATTTCCTGGCACAGAATGAATTTACCCAAGGTGTTTTTCAAAATTATAAATTCTTGGACCAATCCCAGAACTGCTGAATGAAAGTGCCTGGTGGTGGAGTCCAGGAATCTTAATTTTACCAAATTCTACAGGTGATTCCCACATACACTGAGTATCTAGACTTGCAGACTTAAAGCCTTTTGTGTTTCCTGACATGGACTTCACAGAAGAACGGACCTAATGTGAAGCCTCCAACATTTTGCTAGTTTCCTTAAAAAAAAAAAAAAAAAAAAATTGATTTCAGAGAAAAAGGGAGGGGGGATAGAAACGTTAACAGTGAGAGTGAATCATTGATTGGCTGCCTCCAGCATGCCCCACCTTAGGTATCAAGCCCGTAGCCCTGGCATGTGCCCTGACCAGGTATCGAACTGTGATCCCCTGGTTCATGGGTCGATGCTCAACCACTGAGCCCTGCCGGCTGGGCTAGTTTTTGAATCTCTTTCCTACAACAGCTGACTACTCTTCCTGTTTGACCATAACTGAGGAATTGGATTGGGGAATTTTTTATTTTTCTTGCTCACATCAAACTAGAGGAAACAGTGTGATCACTAAGGTTTAGTTATGTGTTTCTCTCACTGATCTCAGATTTTACTTTAACTTTTCATTTAGAAAAAATGAGTTGTTTCATGTGGTATTATACTTTTTTCCTGTGGAAACATATTTAATCTGACTTGGTTATTAGTCTCTTTCTTATTGATATTTTCATGTAACCAGGCATTATAGAAATCTGCAGTCTCTGATCTGATGGCTAGCATCTAGATGTTTTCTACAAGTTAATTCACAAGTAGGATGGTTGTAAATAAAGGCATA